>JBBBDQ010001516.1:755000-897500 GCA_037127315.1 Ascarosepion bandense | reverse complement strand
GATATGAAAAGACTAGATAGATAGATAGATAGATAGATAGATAGATAGATAGATAGATAGATAGATAGATAGATCTAGAGAGAGAAACATAGATAGATAGACAGCGTTTATTGAACAAAATGAGATAGATAAAAAGAAAGGAGAGGCTGACAAAAATAGATAGATAGATAGATAGATAGATAGATAGATAGATAGATAGATAGATATGAAAAGACTGAGATAGATAGATAGATAGATAGATAGATAGATAGATAGATAGATAGATAGAATTGAACAGAATGAGACAGATAAATAGAAAGAAAAAAGAAAGAACAGGCTGACAGATAAATAAAGAGAGAGAGAGAGATAAAGAAAAAATCTATTGAACAGAATGAGATAAATAGAGTGTAAGAAAAATGAACTAGCTGACATAGATAGAGTATATTGAACAGAATGAAATAGAGAGAAAGAAAAAGAAAAGGCTGCATAGATAGATAGATAGATAGATAGATAGATAGATAGATAGATAGATAGATCTAGAGAGAGAAACATACATAGATAGATAGCGTTTATTGAACAAAATGAGATAGATAAAAAGAAAGAACAGGCTCACATAGATAGATAGATAGATAGATAGATAGATAGATAGATAGATAGATAGATATGAAAAGACTGAGATAGATAGATAGATAGATAGATAGATAGATAGATAGATAGATATGAAAAGACTGAGATAGATAGATAGATAGATAGATAGATAGATAGATAGATAGATAGATAGATAGATAGATAGATAGATCTAGAGAGAGAAACATAGATAGATAGACAGCGTTTATTGAACAAAATGAGATAGATAAAAAGAAAGGAGAGGCTGACAAAAATAGATAGATAGATAGATAGATAGATAGATAGATAGATAGATAGATAGATAGATAGAATTGAACAGAATGAGACAGATAAATAGAAAGAAAAAAGAAAGAACAGGCTGACAGATAAATAAAGAGAGAGAGAGAGATAAAGAAAAAATCTATTGAACAGAATGAGATAAATAGAGTGTAAGAAAAATGAACTAGCTGACATAGATAGAGTATATTGAACAGAATGAAATAGAGAGAAAGAAAAAGAAAAGGCTGCATAGATAGATAGATAGATAGATAGATAGATAGATAGATAGATAGATAGATCTAGAGAGAGAAACATACATACATAGATAGCGTTTATTGAACAAAATGAGATAGATAAAAAGAAAGAACAGGCTCACATAGATAGATAGATAGATAGATACATAGATAGATATGAAAAGACTGAGATAGATAGATAGATAGATAGATAGATAGATATGATATGAAAAGATAGATAGATAGATAGATAGATAGATAGATAGATAGATAGATAGATAGATAGATCTAGAGAGAGAAACATAGATAGAGAGATAGCGTTTATTGAACAAAATGAGATAGATAAAAAGAAAGAACAGGCTGACAAAAATAGATAGATAGATAGATAGATAGATAGATAGATAGATAGATAGATATGAAAAGACTGAGATAGATAGATAGATAGATAGATAGATAGATAGATAGATAGAATTGAACAGAATGAGACAGATAAATAGAAAGAAAAAAGGAAGAACAGGCTGACAGATAAATAAAGAGAGAGAGAGAGATAAAGAAAAAAATCTATTGAACAGAATGAGATAAATAGAGTGTAAGAAAAATGAACTAGCTGACATAGATACAGTACATTGAACAGAATGAAATAGAGAGAAAGAAAAAGAAAAGGCTGCATAGATAGATAGATAGATAGATAGATAGATAGATAGATAGATCTAGAGAGAGAAACATAGATATATAGATAGCGTTTATTGAACAAAATGAGATAGATAAAAAGAAAGAACAGGCTCACATAGATAGATAGATAGATAGATAGATAGATAGATAGATATGAAAAGACTGAGATAGATAGATAGATAGATAGATAGATAGATAGATAGATAGATAGATAGATAGATATGAAAAGACTGAGATAGATAGATAGATAGATAGATAGATAGATAGATAGATAGATAGATAGATCTAGAGAGAGAAACATAGATAGATAGACAGCGTTTATTAAACAAAATGAGATAGATAAAAAGAAAGGAGAGGCTGACAAAAATAGATAGATAGATAGATAGATAGATAGATAGATAGATATGAAAAGACTGAGATAGATAGATAGATAGATAGATAGATAGATAGATAGATAGATAGATAGATAGAAAATATGAAAAGACTGAGATAGATAGATAGATAGATAGATAGATAGATAGATAGATAGAATTGAACAGAATGAGACAGATAAATAGAAAGAAAAAAGAAAGAACAGGCTGACAGATAAATAAAGAGAGAGAGAGAGATAAAGAAAAAATCTATTGAACAGAATGACATAAATAGAGTGTAAGAAAAAAAAACTAGCTGACATAGATAGAGTATATTGAACAGAATGAAATAGAGAGAAAGAAAAAGAAAAGGCTGCATAGATAGATAGATAGATAGATAGATAGATAGATAGATAGATAGATAGATAGATCTAGAGAGAGAAACATACATACATAGATAGCGTTTATTGAACAAAATGAGATAGATAAAAAGAAAGAACAGGCTCACATAGATAGATAGATAGATAGATATGAAAAGACTGAGATAGATAGATAGATAGATAGATAGATAGATAGATAGATAGATAGATAGATAGATCTAGAGAGAGAAACATAGATATATAGATAGCGTTTATTGAACAAAATGAGATAGATAAAAAGAAAGAACAGGCTCACATAGATAGATAGATAAATAGATAGATAGATAGATAGATAGATAGATATGAAAAGACTGAGATAGATAGATAGATAGATAGATAGATAGATAGATAGATAGATAGATAGATAAAACATGGTTTTATAGTATGCTATATTTATAGGTTAAAGTTCTCACTGTCAGTGATAGAACGAATAATTAGGCATTGAAGTTAACACCTAAAGTTGGCAGTGTTTTTCATACTAAAAGCAGCCTTCTGACTGTGTGCGTTATTTTTTTTTGTTTTTTGGACGAATCTTTGTATACAGAGGTCATTGTTGTACTGTGGGTAGTCTTTTGTATTATTCTAATGGTTATTTTGATGGGCGTTAAACACTTTCTAATTCGAATGAACTTTTTGGACTGTTTTTAGTTTTGTGATCTGTTTTTTTTTATTATTGATCATTTTATTGTTCGTTGTTATTACTAGTGTTTCTTGTGTTCATCTTGTGCGTACGAGGTTTGTGAATTTCTCTATTATTCAGTTAGTTTATTTACATATTTGTTTGGATTAATTTATTTAACTTGTTCTTATACATTTCTTATATTTATTTATTTCCTTTGTTCTTGTTCGTTTTCAGATTTCGGTTTTTAAAAAACGTAGTCAAAACAAATTTTGTCTCCGCATTTTGAGATGAATTCTGATCATTTATTTAGTAGTTTGTTTTGGTCTGGCATCGTAATTATAGCTATTTTTCCCAATACACAGGTTTTGAATTGATTGTTAAAGGCTGATGTTCTTTTCATTATTTTCCATGATAGTTTAGTGTGATTTGTTAGTAGTTTCTAATCTCTCGGATATGTTTAGAAAGCCGTATGCTGTTTCCGATTTACTATTTGTAAAAGATTTGCAAGTAGTTTGTTTCCGGTCTCCTTCAGTTACTCATATTTTTCTTCACTATTTGCTGAATTTTCAGTTGTTTTGTATTTTTCATGGTTCTGCAAATATTCTTTTAAGAGGAATTCGTTCTTTATTCTGTGATTACACTTGTGTCTACTTTGATTGTTTTCCTGTTTGGTATTATTATTATATATGTCATATTATTTGTGTATCTGTAACTGTTTTTTGCTACCGTTTTGTTGAATGTCTTGTGAAGTGTGCTTGACTTGGGGAAATGTTTAAATATGCGTTTAATGATAATTCTTTCTACGTTCTTTTTACGTTTTTGTTGTGTAGTAGGTAAAAGCTAATGATGTTTCTCTTCCTTTTGTGTTTTTTTTTTTTGTGGTTTGCATGTGAGTATTGCATTGAATCCACTATCTTTTATGTCTACTTCATAGTCTTTCTTGGCTTCGTTGAGTATGGTTTCTCTAGATTAATTGCCTGTAAGCCTGTCGTTAATTTGTTGTGCTATCTGCTCATTTATTTATGTCGGGTGGTCGGAAGATGTGTTTATATAGAATGGTTTATCACTGTTTTCTTAGTTTTTCTTATATTAAAAGTGACATCTAGAAAATCGACTCTGTTTAGGTTATTTTCTATACCTATATTTCTGAAAAGAATTTATAATTCTTTTTCTAACTTATCTTTATTTTTTTCTACGTTTCTTAGGGTTATGAGACTGTTATCCATGGAGAGTTCTATATGTTTTCTATCAATGTTTTTATCTTATTCATGTAATAAATATATAACTACGAGTTCGCAGTGTCCAAACATCTCATTGTTGTTTTTTAATAATAATTTCACCTCCAAGCAAGGTAGAACTGCCACTGGTGCGCATAAAAGGCGGGTGATGAGAAAAAGGAGAAATTTACAAGTGTTTTCAGAGAATTAATAAGAGAAGGATGAGAACACCGGTTTGAAGAGACCTGCATGAGTTGAGTCGAATGGAAGAGAAACATGAAATAAAGGTTGTCATGGGAAAGGATATGAATCAAGAAGATAAGAGATGGCAGTTGACTCTGCATTTAAATTCTTGCAGATTGTAGCTTTCAAGGAAGCAAGTATATGAAAGGGAAATAAACAGGTGGGAACTGTGAGCAAAGAAGCAGAGAGCAGAAGTTGGGTTACATTTGATTGTTTTTACTCTAAAAGGGTGGGAGCTAGCTGCTAGTCTAGTAGGTCGATTAATGTCATGTAGTGGGGCACCAGTCAGTTAAGCTCATACGAGCAGATGCCGTAAAAGTATTTTTTTTAATCGTATCACCCCGAGCAAGGCGGTAACGCCACTGATGTGCAGGGGGCTATGTAATAGTGAAAAGATCGGAAAAAAGAAAGCCGGAAACCATATCCTAAACAGTGAACAAGGGATGAGCCTCTTAACCTGTTCAATAGACATGGGTGGAGTGTGAACCGGGCGATAGATAGATTTGTAGAAGAGACAGAGGGAAACCACATTACATTCGGTGAAAAAGTGACTGGAGGTGAGCTACCTTATCGGGATCAGTTACATTACAGATTCTCCGTTGGATTTTGTCAAGAACACCGTGATGAATAGCAGGGGCATCCGACCAGATTTGACAGCAGTATCAGAGCGATGGTAGTGTCAAAGTAAAGTTCTTACCTTATTCATGCGTCTTAATTGACAATTTTCGGTGGTTCTTAATGATTTTCATTTCGTTTGTGTTCATTTCCTTGTGTTCTCTTATAGAAGGGCAAAATTCTTTCTTATCTAGTTGTATAAATTTGAATTTATATCTTATACTTAATTTTTACGTTGCAGAACCAGTATATAGTTGTTTTATCTATTATATTGACCACATTAACACATAAATATAACATACCATAAAACTACATTTTACCATGTATATATATTTCTATGAATGTTTTTTATTTTGCTCATTTCTTAATTTCTTTCTTTTAGAAAAAAAGAAAATAATGTCTAAGACAAAAGCTGTTGCTGAGTGTGAAAAATATAATTCAGGATAAAGAACAATAAAGAATAAGTGTAGAGAAGATAGGAGATAACGATGTGCATTTCGCTGAAATTTTTGAGAGCTCTAAGATGTACTAAAAGCACGAGAGTTCATTAATTACGAGAGAAATTGTTAGCATCGAATTTGCGGTAAGATTTTTTTTTAATCACATCACCCCAAGCAAGGCGGTAAGGCCTCTGGTGTGCAGGGGGCTACGTAAGAGTGAATAGATTGGAAAAGAGAAAGCCGGAAACCACATCCTAAACAGGGAACAAAGGATGAGCCTCTACATCTGTTCAATAGACGTGGGTGGAGTGTGAACCTGGCGATAGTTCAGTCTATCTACTCCAATTGAAAAAAAAATTAACAAAAGTGAAAAGTCGAAAGATTGGAAAAGAGAAAGCCGGAAACCACATCCTAAGGCAATAAATATTAAAAAATAGTATGAAATATATCATTTTTTAAACACTAGGGGTGGTCCAATAATTATGGCCGGTAGTTTATATTTAAATCATCTTTTATCGGTTTTACTTTACCCTGCAGCAATGAGACTTATTCTTTTGAGACTTACGGTCACATCAAGTTGAAACACAGGTTCTAGTACGATCACTGAAGTTAAGCAACATCGAGTCTGGTCATTACATAAATGGCTGAACGCTTGGGTATGCCAGGTGCTGTAAGCTAGTGCGGCTAGTGTAATGGATATTGGCCCAAAATAATAAGTCGAGGAGCGTGTTTCAGTTCTTTATATTCATTTCTTCTCACCCCGGATATTGCTTAGTTAGAATTGCATCACTAAACCATTATTATTTCCTAAAAATCTTGCAATCTAAAAAAAATCCTGGCTTTAAATAAACTGCAAAGGCTTGATAAACAGAAGAAAAAAATCAATGTTTCTGATTGATCTCTAGGAGTGTCTGTTTTTTTTTTACTGATGCTGTCTGTATACAAGGCTGAAGAGCCACTAAAGATAAAGGGTTACTGAAGGAGGTTGTTGTACGAGCGGTAAGACTAAGGTAAGAGGTGCAGTTTATGTGAAAAAGACAACGGATAAAATAACCTTTAAGCGCTTAAGATTTTACTTGGAAAAACATCTTCTTAGAAGTAGAACTTCTTTACTCATGGAATACGAAGGGAATGACTATGGTTTGCCTCCATGTATGTAACATGGTTGGTTTTAACTCTTAATGTTGCTGGAAGTAACGAATTGTAGCTTGTCAGAACAGCTATAGTTAGCTTCATGCCATAACAGTGCAAAATTAATCTTCCACTAAGTGTTTCAAACCGTCTGTAGTTAGCGTTGTTTCTTAAGCGGAACACCACTTGATCACCCACGGTGTTTTGCTTTGAATTTCTTTTCGTCTGTGTTGTTTATTTGTACCCATTTCAACTCAAACATTATGGTTCCTGGCTACTTATCAAGTCAGTCAGTCAGTCAGTTAAATGCCGTTCGTGATACACGCTTGGGCGATCATGTCTCGAAAGAGACATGATTGACTTAGCAGAAGATTATCCCACAGAAAGTTGCCATTACTTTCTGCGATAGACTAATTGCCAGCCAAAGCTATAGAAACCAATCTGTCCTGTTATTTAATTTATAACTGGAGGTAAGAGACCGATTAATACCTTTCCCAAGGGTATTTGTCTGTAAGTGAATGCAACGAATTCAACTGGAATTTGAACACGATGTCTCGTTTCGAGCCAATGTCCACTGCACCACAGCGCACAGCTCTTATTAAGTACTGTGCTTTTATGTCTATAGTCGTGGTACTATCACTTTAACGATATGTATACACACGAAAACATATTTAAATAAGTTTTATTGCAGGAAAACCAACACATCCTACTCATTTTACCTTAAAATCGGTTCTTTGGCGGAATTTATAGTGCGTTTAAATATACTGGCAAAAAATTAAGAATATGGGAATGTTTTGTAATTTGCTTGAAGCTTTGTGTATATTAGGTGTATAGTTAGGTCTTAAAGTTTATCCAATGCGTTTAGAAAATAAAGGAAGGTAAAGCAGTTGTTGGGTATCTATTTATTATACATTAATATTTTAAGATCAAAATATCATCTTCAGAATTGTAGGAGAGCTGGTTTTCGAGTTCCGTGCCTTTCAGTTAAATTCGTTGCCTTTCAAAGAAAGACACGGAACTCAAAAACAAGCTCTCCTACCATTCTGAAAATGAGATTTTGATCTCGTAATTAATCTATAATAAGTAGGTATTACCTAACAACTTCTTCACCTTCCTTTATTTTATTAAACGCATTGTGATAACCTTCAAGACCTAATAACGCACTTAAGAATATATTTTTTCTATATAAAGTAACACAGATACTGCATAGATTTAACTAGAAGTGAAGAAAGTAATCCGTAGATAAGTGAATATAAAATTTTTGTTTGAGACAAAAAAACACAAAAAAAGCGTGAGCTGAAATAGTGCATTGCATCTATATTAATATGTAGCTCTTAATATTGGATCATTTCCTCATATATGAGGACCTGACACAAGGAAAAGTTGTTTGATTTTACGTAAGGATACTGAGAATTTCTTTGACGTATTATGTAAAGGACACGTAAGTTTTAAAGAAGATATAAGCTGAAGTGCTACTTAGGAATTAAAAAGATTTAGTTGAATTTTCTGAAGAAGCCATCTCATGTTAATGAAAACTCTTTGAAATGTGTTAAAGAAATCGTTTGGACTGTTATTGTTTTAGTAATGAAAGACAGATTAATGGAGTGGACCACCCCAAAACAGATCAAACTGTCCTGGTCTTGGCATCAATAATAAAACTCTGTAGCTTTGCATCTCAGACCAGACAGCAGGTTCGTTCTCGGTGTGCAGCTTCTGCTAAGGCAAATGCTTGTTGTTTCAAAAAATATCCAGCTATAACAATATCGGTCTCAGCCGATATATTGTTAAAGGAAACATTTAATAGATGATAAAGGTTTTGTTTTACCCGTTATTATTTTGGTAAAAGAAAGGTGAGCTTAAAAGTGTACACCTCCCAAAGACAGGTCAAACGATCCTGGCAAACAGGGTCACCAAGTGAAGCCAGAGATTGATTTCTTGATTAGTTACTTATTTAGACAACACTAACAGAACGTTGTTCACTATAAGATAGCGGTTTCTGACAGAAAAATCCACTGTGACTCACAGAGATAGAAAAAAGGCCGCTCTCTCCGACACGAAAAGAATAACAAGATCGTTAGACGACCCACATCTAAACCTCTGCCTTGCCTCGTTCTTCAACAGAAGAAGGTTGCATCCGAATCAAATTTACCTCCTGCTACAATCATCTCATAGTTTTAATCAGTGAGTAAAGATCTAACCAAAGAGTTATTTTTAAGCCAGATGCATTTAACTGGAAAAAGATGTACCCTGAGAATAGCCCTGGTGTTTGGTAGTAGCTGAAACTGGACATACTACTGGTTTATTTTACCTTCCCCAATATGTCAATCACAAATTAGGCTGCCCCTTTTTCAGATGACCACGCAATTTTACAGTTAATATATCCTTCTTGCCTTGTATGTCATTGAAGATGCATGCTTGGACGATCATGTCTTTTTTCGATTCATAATTGATTCAGCAGAAGAATTATTATTATCTGCCGCTGCTGGATATTTAACTCCCCTCTGGGGGAAAGAGATGTATTCATGCTATATTACAAAGATATTTGCGTTTAAATTAATGTAACGAATGGATATATCATTCCCAGCTGTATCCAGAACAACACAAGAACATTCAGTTTTGGAGATCCTGACATCCCCAATCAAGTCAGTCAGTTAGTTAAGTGCCATACGTGATACACATTCTATAACATGATTGACCTGGCACAAAATTATCATGTAGTAGGCTGCCATTACTTTAAACCGTACATTGGTTTCTAATCAAGGCTATAGAACCCAATCTGTCCTGCTATTTAACTCATAGCCGGAGGGAGAAAATAATTTATTATTAACCTTTCTAAGAGCATTTTTGTTTTAGTGAATGCAATTTACTTATGCACAAATTTAGAATTTGAACTTGGCTCTCCAATTTCTCGTTTCGAACCGATATCCGTTACTACCCAATCAAGTACCTTGCTTAATATCGGTGATCGAACGAAAACTAGTGTTTCAACATAATATAACCTTGACTCTAGTTAAGGTTTAGTTTTATCTTCTTTAATCTTCGGACATAAACACAAATAAATTTTTCAGTTCGCTTTTTGAATCTGTCATGAACAGTAATTTAAAAAAATAACATTCACTTTATACAAAGCACAAGAGCCACCCAAGTTGCAGAGATAATGGATAAGAGTTAACAGGTACATTTATGATGATGTGTGGGAAGATAAAGTTTAACTGGAGACTTGAAGATTTTCGTACTCGGGGAAGCATCCACTTTAGAGCTGGTTCAACAAAGTAACGCGTCGTAGGAAGAAGCTGTTGAGAAAAACTTATATCTCACCAATGGAATACAAACGGAATGAGCCTGCTTTGCTAAAATGTGCATGGCGCGTTGGCAAACGCTTAGCGTCTGTTATCAGGTCTACATCGGTCGATAAAATCAGGTAGGTTTTCTAACTCGATTAGAATTGTCTTGCTGCGCAAATTGATTTGGCGAACTCACTTCACACGTTCTTTATTCGCATACAAGGCATTCATTGCCAATACAGCAGCGCATTATTTGTAAGTTCTTACCGCGTAGATCAAGTTTTTGTAATATCTCAAGTAGTTATTTGTGCTGCATTTTGTGTAGGCTATAAAACAACTATAGGTATTTCTGAATTTCATTTTTGCTCGTTCTGACAGCATAATGACAGTGAACAACTGTTGTTACTATTTTAACGTTAAGTTGAATGTAATTGCTAAATGTGGGTTTTTTTAACACTTTTTTAAAGCCTGGAATACATGCCATCAGTTAAAGTTACACCACTAATAACCATGGGTATATCATACTCGATTTTGAAAATATCAAAAAAAATATTACCTATAAATCTTTATTTGAAATATTTTACATGCAGGCACTTCAAACATTGTAATTTGAGTTAACATTAATAGAAACCGAAAACATGTTTGGGTAAGAAAATCAGGTACTGAAAATTGTAATTAAATCATAATTAAAATGGCGTCATTTTCATTGGGTACTATATACCCATGGTTAGTGTTCTCGGGTTAAACGAGTTTAGTCCGTGTAAGACAGTAAAGCCACTAAGACACAAGGGTTACTTGGTATGGAAGAATTAGACACAGAATCACTGATAAGGAACGAGAAAAAAGATGGAAAATCAGGAGGACAGTCGATAGCGATTAACATTGCATTTACATTTTTGAAATCACGGAGCCGGAAGGGACTTCCACAAGCGAGAAGTGCGAGAAAAGAAACTGTTATCATAGAATTTACGGTTGCATCTAGCCAGGTTAAATATAAATTGATAACATCTTGACACCAGTTTAGTACTGCGCTTAAATTAAAAAAGTGACAAAAGCCAAGCCGCCAGATCAGGACCATTAATATTGCTGATTATTCCTTGGCTTTTACTAAAGGTAAGTAGCAGGGTCACCGGACCATATGAACGAACGGTAGATTTATAAGATAGATTTTAGGGGAACATTATCTCACACAATACTTCTCTAGCAGTTGACCGAGCAATGGATTCAATATAACATTTAACGTCATGTCAACTGAGAACGTTAGCCCGAGAAAACGCAACGAATCTCTTTTCTGGAAGTTAGCAACAACCATGAAAATGGAAGGCAGAGAGCTGTTGCTGAGGTGATTAATAGACAGAAATTTACTCTTATAGGCGTTAAAATAAACCATATTCATTGCGCAGTTAACGATGGTCGTTTTGAACATCGACTGCCATTTTGTCCTTGTCAGACTGATCTGGTTTACTATTACTTTTCTTGTTTGGATTCAGATAGGCACACACACACACATACACACACATATTAATATGCATACAACATATGTGTATGAATTCATTAGATATATACAGTATTATAGGAAATAAATGCATAAACAGAGTTAATCATATTTAATATAACATTGGAAATATTTGCATATATACGGTGTTCGGACAGTTGTTCTCATCTTTATTGCTATATTCACGACGATTCTTCGGGTAATATTTCTCTGAATTTCGAACCGAAATTTTTGTTTATTCCAAGGTGATAGACTGTTTTAATTCCGCATAACCTGCCTTTGGATATCTCTGTTTCAGTAAATTTACCTTGAAATTCTCAAAGTATTTGTTCCGTCTGCTGAATCCAGGGTTTGATCTCACATCTCATTGGAGTGAGTCTCTTTGTCCATCTATTAATGAACGCTTTAAGCCACAGGGCTATGCGTTTTTAGGGACAAACTAAGATACTCAAACGCATGGTAGTGGAATCAGATCAATCTTCCCCCGTGGGTTTGGTTCGAAATTCTAACATTGCCTGAATCAGGCCGGAGCGTACAAACATAACATAAATAATATACAATACAATCGTAACATAAATAATATATACTATATTTAAGAACCATTAATAATAATTATTCATAATTATTATAATGAAACGAAAAAATTACAGCCTTAATAATATTAATAATAATAATAATAATAATTAAATAAATTTAATAATAATATAAGAATCCAATGAACAAATTAAGCAGATAATAGATATGTCGGCGGTTAGATTCTGATATTAATATCGTGACAATTTCTTGTAAAACCAGCTTCAAATAAAATAATCTCTTTATTTCTCTTGAACATTCTTTTGAAAAAGACTGGACTGTTTTGCAGTGATTTGATTTATCCCTAATTACTTACTCCTCCCCACACAACCTCATATAGCAGCACTCTACACACTTCAAAAGAATTGATGTCCGTCGTAAACAACCTGGTATATTAAATGCAATTTTTTTCCTTTCTTTCCTTAGTAATTCACATATATTTAACCATTCACGGATTGCCAGGTAACGAGTACGTGTACTTTTGTCTGTAGTTGACTTTATCCACTTTATAACTCAAAATCACACAAACACACACATACATTTAGTGTATTTAGGCACAGATAATTATTTAAACATATATATTAAATATAACAAACAATGAATGTCTATTATGTTTAATCATGAGCCGTTCTAAACATCGTGTTTTGGCTTTAATTTCAGGTGAAAATAACAAAATAGTCCAACTTTGGATATTTTTTATTATGCTGTTTCTTGATCTAAACATTCGGCTCGGTTCACATGAGCCATCTTCAGAGTATGTATGTATGTATGCCGCATTCACCCTAGTCGGGTTGAGCGGGCTTCCTCCCTGACGGAGCAAGTCTCATTGGGATTTGTTTAAGGGCAGGGTCCCAAGTCCTACCCTGTAAGAGTCAGTTAAGTGCCATGCGTGATACACGCTTTGGGCGATCATGTCTTGAAAGAGACATGACTGACTGGGCAGAAGATTATCCCGCAGTAGGTTGCCATTGCTTTCTGCGGTAGACTGATTGCCGACCAAGGCTATAGAACCCAGTCTGTCCTGCTATTTAACCCATAACTGGAAGGAAGAGAGGGATTAATATGGAAATTAATATCAGAGTGATTGTATGGAAATTGAAACAAATATATTCACCATCAAAGATGATATTCTGTTATGCTGATATAGAATATTGCTATGCGACGATAAAGGTCACAGAATTGCAGACGCAGGTTGTACATACCTGATGCGGTTATATGGTGAGAGACCGAAATATGTCTAGATGCAAAGTAATATGTTGTGACTAGTGTGATATCTATTTTTCTGAGTGTGGGTTGCTTTGTTTTAATGTAGATGGCTTCCAATATCTTAATGTTTATTTTACTGTGTGTATCTGTGAGTATTTTTATTCATTGCCTGTTATATTTAACAATATGTATTTGCCTATACTTCTGAGATGAGATAGTATTTACACTATTTATATTATTCGAACGTCATCATTGTTCTTATTTTCACAACATTTCCCAGTGATCGTAATAAAGGGTTCGGTTCAAAATTCCTAACATCTAATGGAGGCCGGAGCTTACAACGGTCGAAATGTGAAAAAATTGTTTTTTGTTTTTCTTTAAGAACGCTAATGTAACGTTGATTTTTTTTTTAATGAACGCGGGTTTTTTAAAATTAGAGGAAGTTATAAGGGTTTCATCTACGGTTGTATGATCCTAATAGGTATTTTTCGTATGGTTACACTAATTTCCGTTCTTCTTTTTCAGTAATTCTTTTTTATTCGGGAATTTTTTCTTTCTAGCACAGTCTACATATTTTGCCCCGTTTGTAAAGCTTGGCTTTTTTCACTATACTCCACGTTATGTCTGGGCCTTTTCTATATTTTTACTTCAACTTTCACACGTGGCTAGCCAATTTTGTAATACTTCTTAAGTTTTCTGTTAAAAAAAAAGGTAAATTATAATTAAGCACTTTTATTACCAGT
This sequence comes from Ascarosepion bandense, assembly GCA_037127315.1. Taxonomy (NCBI): domain Eukaryota; kingdom Metazoa; phylum Mollusca; class Cephalopoda; order Sepiida; family Sepiidae; genus Ascarosepion; species Ascarosepion bandense. Next base: position 883,393 of record JBBBDQ010001516.1, on the reverse strand, counting down.
GTATTTTAACGATAAAAGATTTAGAATTTACCGAACCCACGGAAAAACAACAATTCAATATAACACACTCACTGAAAAATATATCAGTACCAAACCGAAAAGAATATATGCAGTATTTATTATAAAAAATTGAACAGTGTCTTACCAGGATCAGATGGTAAACATTCAGTCAGTTAAGTGCCATACGTGATACACGCTTGGGCTATCATGTCTCGAAAGAGACATGACTGACTGGGCAGAACATTATCCCGCAGTAGGTTGCCATTGCTTTCTGCGGTCGACTGGTTGCCGACCAAGGCTATAGAACCCAACCTGTCCTGCTATTTAACCCATAACTGGAAGGAAGAGACGGATTAATACCTTTCCCAAGGGTATTTGCGCGTAAGTGAATACAATGGATTCAACTGGAAGTCGAACTCGGCTCCTCGGTTTTTCGTTCCGAGCCGATATCCAATGTACCACAACGCACATCCATTATTCCTCCTAAAAAATTATGCAGGAGAAAAAAGGAATAAACGTGAGTAATTTCAATTTTCAAAGCAGGGGATATTCCCCTGCAATCAGAAAATTAATTAAATTTTAAAAAGATATGATTTCCATGTTAGACCAAAGTTTGTTTTTTAAAAATCAACATACTCCAAAAATTATTAAACACTGAAATTAAAGAAAATAAAAAAATAAAAAATATCCTTTTTAACGGAGATAAGTCTAACAACATTTTGAAATAAAACCAAAGATATACGAAAAAAAAGATAAATGAAGAAATCCATCGACATTCAAACAAGAAAAGATTTACAAATAGCACAAAACTAGCCAACTATGTATGAAAAAGAAAAGAAAAAATGGCGAAAACCTCCACCTTGCAATGATGGTTATAAAAGGAGATTCTTCCCAGATGAAAGGTCGATAATTTTATTTCCAGAAAAAAAGCTACTAAATGAAAGGTCTGAAATAATGTCCAGTTATCTGACACATTAGAATATAATTTTAGCTTGTAAAAACCCGGATGAAAGGGTTCCCAACAGCAAACTACTCTCTTACATTGAACTTTCAGTTCTGAACTTTTAAAAGCGTTAACCGTTAGGACATCAGCCAAAACAATTCGCCTGATGATACACTGAATCTATGGAAGCGTAGCCGGCTGATCTTCCCTAACTATATATATGGTTAAATAAAGTAAAAACAATCGGAAAACTGCATATTAAATCGCCTACGCGTTTCGTCCTGTGATGGACTTTTTCAAGGCAAAAAGACGAAATGAGCTTTATTCTAAATTACGTATCTATAAACAGTGTTGGTAACCACAAAGACGCTCACAAATCATTTCAAAAGATCAACAGAATATTTTAGTTTTTAGAATTTCTTCATATGTAGCGCAAAGTCACGAGATGTTAAAATGAAGGGAATTCAACCGTTTTCTTTGAAATTTTTATTATGAATGTTAGTCTGTTTTAGTATAATTTCCATAAGTAAAGGTGAGATTGGGAAATATCCGGGGCACATGAATGAATTTTAGAATGAAGAAATTAGAATGAAGCGTGTGTAGTCACAACACTGTAAACGTATATATATATTTTTTTCTAAACATATTCTGTTAAATATAAGAGACAATGAATGCATATTATGTTTAATCATGAGCCGTTCTAAACATCGTATTTTGGCTTTAATTTCAGTTGAAAATAAAGACAAAAATTCTCCAACATTTGGATATCTTTTTATTAATTTGCTTCTAAGCTTTCGGCTCACATGAGCCATCTTCAGAGAGGTTATTTAAACTGTAATACAATAGCATCCACCATCACCGACGATTTTATTTTGTGTTGACATAAAACTCCACTTGGCAACGGCAATAGTTACCAAAAATAATAAACGCAGTTCTCAAATTTGCAATGCGGTTTTATGACGTCATATCGCGTGATAGCGCAAAATGATAACAAAACCATGAAGTCAAATGCAATGTAATGTGTTATGTCCGGATTTAAAGGTGATTTTATTGAGTGTTGGTTGTTTAGATTTGATGTACAAGGCCTCCAATATCTGAAGTTTCCTCTTACTGTGTGTATGCGTAAGGATCCCCATATTGTTGACCAAAATCTGTCTGATATTACCTACATGTTTATGGTTTACAGAAAAAATGCTGTTTAATTGTATTCTGATCAGAAAGATATGTAAGTTTACGGTAGAGCGTGGTTGTAGTAAAACCAATATATGTACTGTTTTTTTTTTATTAGTATCAGAGATGCAATCTCTTAATGGGCATGTAAATTGGTACACTACATTGGTTTTGTATATATATATATATATATATATATATATAATAACAAGACCGACTCTGTAAGTATCTAAATCCTAAAATTATACGAAAATAAACTTTGAGGACAACAAATAACAGACAGAATCTAACTCCGTTATTGTCCGTCGCTATTAGGCGTTGGACAAGAGGGAAAAAAAAAGAAACCTGCGGAATACAGACAATACATACAATACCCCGCAGTAAAGAAAAAAAAACCCAAACGGAACCAACCACAAAGAAAGAAAAAGTGCTCGATACAGAACTAACCAAAGCGGAATAACAAAGAGGAAGCAATGTAGAGCAAAGACACGTATATCACAGCTCATCAGTACGGTTAGACATCCGATTGCATTTTACCCAGGATTGAAACCCGACCAAATTGGAGTCAGTCAACGATTATACCTCTGAGCTATGGGCGCTCGGTAGAAGGAGGCAGACTTTTTAGCGTTTATATTATCATTATGCACGTATATATATATATATATATATGAGCTGAATATATGGTATATATATATATATATATATATATATATATATATAAACAAAATATAGTGTGCTATGAATCGGTTGTCGACATTTTATTTTTTTAATTTCATGTTGTATATATATATATATATATATATGAGCTGAATATATGGATGCGAATCCGATAAGATGATAGAATATTATTACGCACGCATAAATGCAAAATTTTACACATACATATGCTTTAAAATAATTTTATATTGCTAAATTACAAATGGCATATATCTGAGCAATAAGAATCAACCGAAAACAACATTTCAGTGAATTTTCCCTTTGTAAATAATTAAATTTTTTATTTCTCATCTTTAATTCGATCTCTGAAGAATGTCTAATAAAAACGGAACATGTTAGATTGATAAACATTTCCGATCTTATTTTTTATTAATTGTCTCTCTTTTATATATATATATATATATATATATATATATATATATATATAAAATGGTATATATATAAAATGGCAAGAAATCCAAAACTGATGTAAGAATTCAAGCACTCATACCCACTAGAATATATATAGGATGTGGCAGAAATAATCTCCACATTTTTATTTATCACCTGTGTGCTGTTAATAAACTTCGACAAGTGTCAATTGTGTTTTTATCTAGCTAATGTCTTACCTTTTTTTTCAGGTCCCGTCATATCCTGGAACGGTGCACATTGCACATTGTACATTTGCCGTCGAATCAATTTTTTCAGACAGGTCAAGATATAATTCCAACTCATTGAGTTTTTATGTCCAGTTCATGTTGCGTTGGCATTATGTTTTTTCCGGATAAAAAATCGATATTGTCATGGGCTGAAAATGCTACAACCACAGCTCTTAAAAGAAAGCCACCGAGTAGATGTCAACCTTTCGAGTGATGCAAAATCTTACAAAACTTCTTTACTGTCCATGCCAGATAAATGCCACTATTTGAAAGTGTCAAGGGAATTAGAAAAAAACAAAAACAAAACAAAACTTAAATATTTAAAATATTTATATATATAGAGTGCTCTCTTTATCAACATTTAACATGGTCTCTTTATCAAAAATTTAAAAGAGTGAAATCTTTCTGCCGTAAACTATGTAGAAGGTGGATTTAAAATATTTTGAGACATATTTTTAGAGAGGCTATTATAAATTTCTCAAATTATTGTAGTTTTGGTATATAATTAATATACGTCTAATAAGTTGACTTTCGAATATTTGTTATTACAGATTGAACACAACCAACCAAATACTGCTTGTCACAGCGAGAAAGTTTGCAGAATGCGGTCCGGAGGTAAAGACAATTTAGTAGCTCACAGTGCAATAACTTTTCGTGTTCAACTGAGCAAAAATGCTATATAAACATATGAAATACACTAGACTGCTTACGGATTAACTTGTATGAACAAAGCATCTGACTTCCGCTGGCATACAAAGCACAAGAACGGTGCAGAAGATGTCAGAAATGATGAGAGATGAGGGAGACAGACAATGGAGATGTGGACGTTAGAATATCAAAACTGGTTGACAAAATCGCTATTTTGGGGATGGATATCTTCACGTTTCTCTAAAGACAGTAAGCATATAATTTAGAGTTGGTGTTTCCACTGTACACGGAATTATTCCTAAAGATTTGATCATCCGCAAAACTTGTACAAAAGTTGTTCCAGGGATGCTCAGTGAGGAAAAGAATGAAATACGCGCTGGGAACAACAGGAAGATGGTTAATAATTAACAAAACTCTCCTTCATGCTCCCTACTTTCCAGATTTTGTTCTCTGCGTTTTTTAGTGGTCTTCAAACTGAAGTAGAATCTTAAGGAGCACTCGTTATGAACACATTGAGAAGATGAAGCAGGCTGTGACTGGGATCTTAAACACATTAACTTTAGATGACATATTGGTCAGGTGCTTATAACAAGTTCATTAAAGTCTGAGAATTCATGATTGAAGGAGATTACCGGCCTGTAGTTCGTAAATAACTCTCCTGAAAATGTTTCAAAATTTCTGGAATGCATATCTATCTATCTATCTATCTATCTATCTATCTATCTATCTATCTATCTATCTATCCGCAGACAGATCCGTTTCGCTATATCACAGCTCATCAGTACGGTTAGACATCCGATTGCATTTTACCCAGGATTGAAACCCGACCAAATTGGAGTCAGTCAACGATTATACCTCTGAGCTATGGGCGCTCGGTAGAAGGAGGCAGACTTTTCAGCATGTATATTATCATTATGCACGCCCATTAGCTAGAGTGCTCTAATTTGTTACTGAATGCGTAGATGCTAGAGTAGCTACTGTTTTTCAAAGTCTCCCATTCTTCCAGAGTGCTCAATCAGGGTGTGAGAGCGTATATGTACGAAAGAATTTAAATCACACACACTCACACACACGCGCACACACACACACACACACATACACACACACACACACACACACACATATATATATGTATATATATATATATATATATAAACAAAATATAGTGTGCTATGAATCGGTTGTAGACATTTTATTTTTTTAATTTCATGTTGTTTGTTTATGATTTTGTTGACCTCATAGTATAATAGGGTCTATTGGTAAACATCTCTGAGAAAAAGTGCACGATGAGGCAATTGACTCCTTCAGATATATGCTATACTGTTTGGCGTTTAGGTCGCAAGTTCCATTACGAACATTTCAGAGTGTTTGGGTGTCAATGTGTAGACAGTGCAAACAATTCGAAAAGAGTTGAATGAGTCTTATGTCTATTACAAAGTCACGACAGTTTCGAAAACTCATTTCTAATCTGCCTGCTAAGGAAAAGTGTTGAATGAGTCTTATGTTGATTACAAATGTACGACAGTTTGGAAAACTAATTTCTGATCTGTCTGTTAAGGAAAAAAAGTTGAATGTGTTTTATGTTGATTATAAATGTACGACAGTTTAGAAAACTAATTTCTGATCTGTCTGTTAAGGAAAAAAAGTTGAATGTGTTTTATGTTGATTATAAATGTACGACAGTTTAGAAAACTAATTTCTGATCTGTCTGTTAAGGAAAAAAGTTGAATGTGTCTTATGTTGATTATAAATGTACGACAGTTTAGAAAACTAATTTCTGATCTGTCTGTTAAGGAAAAAAGTTGAATGTGTCTTATGTTGATTATAAATGTACGACAGTTTAGAAAACTAATTTCTGATCTGTCTGTTAAGGAAAAAAGTTGAATGTGTTTTATGTTGATTATAAATGTACGACAGTTTAGAAAACTAATTTCTGATCTGTCTGTTAAGGAAAAAAGTTGAATGTGTTTTATGTTGATTATAAATGTACGACAGTTTAGAAAACTAATTTCTGATCTGTCTGTTAAGGAAAAAAAGTTGAATGTGTTTTATGTTGATTACAAATGTACGACAGTTTAGAAAACTAATTTCTGATCTGTCTGTTAAGGAAAAATTTGAATGTGTTTTATGTTGATTATAAATGTACGACAGTTTAGAAAACTAATTTCTGATCTGTCTGTTAAGGAAAAAAGTTGAATGTGTTTTATGTTGATTACAAATGTACGACAGTTTAGAAAACTAATTTCTGATCTGTCTGTTAAGGAAAAAAGTTGAATGTGTTTTATGTTGATTATAAATGTACGACAGTTTAGAAAACTAATTTCTGATCTGTCTGTTAAGGAAAAAAGTTGAATGTGTTTTATGTTGATTATAAATGTACGACAGTTTAGAAAACTAATTTCTGATCTGTCTGTTAAGGAAAATCTCACGGATTGGTTGGTGATAATCTCAGACTCCACAGATAAGCCTACATCAATTGACTTGAGGTGATACTGTTACCATAGACTAATTAGGTAGCTACTGGAAAACATTATATAAGATAATAGGTCTCTGCACCATACCACACGAGCAGGAGAACCCAGTTAAGGCAGCCAAACAAAACTTGTGACCACCTAACCCCTTACTACCACTTAACTCTTCAGGCAGTAACCGCTTGATTATTAAGTGTAGGGTACATTTGAGCAAGAGGCCAACAAAACTACTTCTTGCAACAAATATAAACTGAAAGCAAAGATTATTGCAGCATTCATCAACTCTACAAGAAAACCGTCCAGAAGAGATTAAAAAGAATATTTAATCTGTTCATGAAAACAATGAGTATTTTATCAAATCAATTTATTCTTTACTATTTTATGATATTATTTTGTAATTTTGGTAATTCTGAGATTTCAAAGCTATTTTCATTTTTGCGTCATTTTGAAGAAAACTTATTTATAGCTTTTAAAACGATATTTGCATTTTTGCGTCATTTAGACGTCAATTTATCCATCACATCCTGTACATCTGTTGAAATGAGATATCAGTGTTATTTTCCTTTTGACATTATTTGTACGACAATTAAGCCATTACACACACACACACACTATATATATATATATATATATATATATATATATATATAGTACTGTGCAATAGTATCAAGACGAACTATTTTATCGCTTATGAGGCATCAAAATAAAGTTTAAAATCACCCCTGTTATAACACTAAACATTTGTTGAGTAAATCAAATATAGTTACTTTTATTAAATTGTTTATATTCTGTCAATATACCTCATAAAAGATAAAATAGTTCTTGTCCTAATACTTATGCACTTATATATATATAATTATTTAGTGAACTTTTGGTAATAATTAAATTCGATCAGTACACAGTTATATTAAAAAGTATTTAATACAATTATATTGTAGAATTTTTGAATATTTTTCAATTGCAAACGAATTTGTATACTTATATATATATACAGACATATACACACACATAAGAACATATATATATATATATATATATATATATATATATATATATATAGTCATCCGCAGACAGATCTGTTTCGCTGTATCACAGCTCATCAGTACGGTTAGACCCCGATTGCTTTTTAATCCAGGATTAAAACCCGACTGAATTGACTTTTCCTCTGGGCTATGGGCGCTCGGTAGATAAGGCAGACATTTTACTAATGAACTTATCTGATCTCTAAGACTCCGACCCAAATTGTAACATTCCAATTTCACATTATGCTATTTTCTGACGATCAGAAAGTTTGAAAACTAGAATTACAAGTTGGAATGAATGGATTGGCTTTTTTAGTATTTTTTATGTCTTAGCAACACTACGCAGGTTATGTTTGAGGGATTATTATAATGGTTTAGTGATACAAGTCATACTATTTTTTCCTTGGCTAGGATCGAGAAAAGGTTGATTCAAACATTTCCCAATGGTACTTGTGAATATAAGAAACACAACAGGATTTGAAAGTTGACACTCTGATAAACATTTCGTAGATAAGTATGCATAACATCACACACACAGCGATTACAGAACCTGGTATTTCCAAGGAGCCACTCTTCTAGGTCCTGAGCAGGATCAATCTTACGTGACGTTAGTGATTGTACGGAAGGCGGTGATTGAACGGGATGTGTCCGCAAGCAAGTTGGCTCAGAGGCCATGACTAAAAGTATTTGTTCTTTTTTGTCTACGTAAGTGTCTGCTTTTCCTTTGTGTGTTGTCATGTTTTTTTCTTCGGTTTCTTTTCGTTGTTTTTACCTTTTTCCTTTTGATGTAATTTAAGTATATACTGAAAATCTTAACCAAATCATGCATATTACCAAGTTTGTGAGAAAAATACTATATATATATGTATGTAATAAGTGAAAGAACAAATATATTTAAAGTCTTCTGCACAATATTATATATATATATATATATATATATATATATATATATATATATATATATCCGAGTGAGTACAGAACGAAGAAAGACATTTTTTCACCGTCCAAAATAATTAATTTAAAACAGTGCTCGATATATGATGTATAGAGCTGTGAATATTTATTGTAAATTATGTTTTAGAACATGTACATAATTTTTTCTATATATGTCCTCTACAATCATATGTTTGTTTCAATGTTGGGTGTTCAACGTTTCTTCAGGAGGAATAAGCAGGAACTCAAAATATATATTGGGAATACCATGAACGTATTTAAAAACGCTTTTACAATCATCTCTCATCCTTCAATAACAAAGAAAAACAAAACATGACATCTCTCTCCAAATACCTTTGGAAATTAAAAGATGAAAATAAAACACCTAAGGTTAAATAGAAAATGCTCAAACAAGCATGAACAGCAAAATCTATAAAGGAACCATGTTTTCTTTGCCTTCAAGAAAAAACAGAGATCCTAAATTCTTAAATATATAAATAGTAACAAGATTTTCAATCAGAGGCACGAAACCACAGTAAACTGCAAGCATATTAGGGACCTAACCCTACAATCATGCTAGGAAATAGTAGGTGTTTGATTAGATATTCTTATTATAAAAGGTAAAAAATACTATAGAAAAATCGATCTAATAAATCCTTAAAGTAAGGTCTAATACCCACAAAAACATCTAAATAAATAAAACGTAAAATTAAAAGAAATAAACAGGCTCCCAAACTATTAATAAAGTCTACAGCAATAACCTTACTTACTTAAATACAAAAATATTCCGTACTGGAAAAATCAAAATCCAACGAAAAAAATGGCTCCCAAACTCGAAAAGGAATCAAAATTCTTATATTCAAAACTAAGAATAAATATACTATTTCAGAATAATTATATCATACACAAAGATAAACTGTAAGCACATTAAAGATCTAACCCTACAATCATGCTAAAAATACTAGAAATTTGATTAGATATTTTTATTATAAAAGATAAAACATTCTATAGAAAAAATCGATCTAATAAATCCTTAAAGTAAGGTCTAATACCCACGAAAATATCCAAATAAATAAAAGAAAAAATTAAAAGAAATAAACAGGATTCCAAACAATAATTTATGAAAAATAAAAAATTAAAAGAAAAAAAAACGATCCCCGAAACTCAAAATTAAGATTAAATATACAACTTTATATAAAAAATTGATAAAATACAAATTTGCATTTACTTCCTAAAAAATAAAAGTTTTGATATTTTGGAAATAACTTCGCCTAAATACAATAATACTCCAAACTTGAATAAAAAAAAAACCTATCCCGCTAAAATAAAAATATAAAAAACAAAAATAAAATAAAAAAATATTCCGTACCGAAAAGATCAAAATTAAAAAGAAAAAGCACCCCACCCCTATCAAGTCTATCTAAGGAACCCCGAGGGGAAAGTCTCGCCACAAAATGAAAGAGAATACATAAAATCGGCCTGGTAACAACAGATACCAATTAATCTAACACTAGCCAACCACGACGCCGTCCTAAAAATTCTTAAGGTCAACATACAAGATACGTTCCCCAATTACAAAAAAAACACACACAAACACGCAAAACTGACCAAGTAATCAAACCCCTCCACACACCACGTTCTTCGAAATTCTAACCAAAAGATATACCCGACCGATAAAAACGTACATTCCAACAGATAATGCCATTAATCAACAATTTATCACTTACACACCAAGTTCTTCAAAAGTCCAATGGTCAAAACGGAACACACTTTCCCCTCATTATCAATAACCCCAACCAACTCCACAACAACAACGAACCAAATATAAACAGCGAATGATTCCAGTTCCTGCTTATTCTTCCTGACAAAACGCTGGACACCCAACGTTGAAACAAACATATGATTGTAGAGGACATATATAGAAAAAGATATGTACATGTTCTAAAACATAATTTAATATATATATATATATATATATATATATATATATATTTCTGAGGAATTCCTTTGAAAAGCAGAATCGTCGATTTTGACTCGCGCAAAGATAAATTTCAACGAAAAAGCATTGTAAATAATAGGACACTCTAGCAGAAAAAGAACCTTGAATTGAAACCAATCAGAAGTGGGAGAGGCACCTTCTTGACCTACATATAACGTATCTAAGTTTAGGTTATGTGTAGGTCTAGCTATCAATCTATATTTTCTGAAAAGAGCCTGAAGCTTTACCTGGCAATCAATCTGGATAATGACCTCTTGGTCGTAGATGTGACAGTGTTATATTGACAAACGTATTTTATAAAGAAATTCCAAATGCAAATTTAGATTAGGGTGGGTCTCTGCTTGTCTGAAAACGTTGTTTACAGAGAAAAGTTTGGTTCACAAACTGTCCCGGAAACAGTAAATTGGGTTCAGGAAAGAAGCATTTAATTCAGGTTATTACATTGATAGAACGTCGTTTAAGTTTTTAAAATATAAGAATAGCACACGACCTGCTAGTTATGTGTGGGAACTAAAAGAAAAATGTCATACTGAAACATGAAGCATAGTGAAGAAAATGCATGTATTTAGCTTAAGGAAGAGAATGAGTATCCTAAGCCAGAAGAAGATTACAACTAAATATCTCCTTCCGAATAATTTCCTCAAAGAAAGTTTGGATGTGAAGAGAGTGTGTAAACCCGGTTGAACATACCACCTTCCAATCACCGAGCTAGGTTTTTTAATAAAGTTTTCTTTTATTTTTTCGCACTACTTCCTGCACAATCGACCTGTGTATGCCTATGAGAACCTTACAGAATGGACATATATATATATATATATATATATATATATATATATATATATATATATATATATATATACCAAGATAGATAGATAGATAGATAGAGGGTTAATAAAAACATAAAATTTATCAATAAGAATATTGTCGTTCAATTCAATATCCCAACTGGAAAACCATTTAGACCAGGAGATTTTATCAATTGGCTATATTATTAAAAATTATTATTAAAAAATTAATGGATATTATAAAAAAAAGAGCATTTAAATAGCTAAAAAAAATTTTCACGCATAAATACATATATACACACATACATATATATACATATATACACGCATATATACAAATATGCACATACACACACAAACATACACATATACATAAATATTATAAAAAGAAAAATTAAAAATTAAAAATTAAATTTTTATAATATTCATTAATTTTTTATATTTTTTATATGTATGTGTGTATGTGCATATGTATAATGTGTATATATATGTGTGTGTGTTTGTGTATGTATATGTGTGCATGTGTTTGCGTATGTATATGTGTGCATGTGTGTGCGTACACATATATATTGTGCGTGTGTGAATTTTTGTATATGTATGTACACATATATATGTGTGTATCCGCATGCATGTGTATATACGTATATAAGTGTGTATGGAATTGAATGTATGTGTGTGTGTGTATGTGTATGTATGTATATATGTATTCATAATCGAAGAATTGTGTGTGTGTATGTGTATGTATGTATGTGTGTACTTCTATATGTATGTATAATTGTAAATGAATTTTTTTTTTTTAACCTATTATTTTAAATCCTATATCTTTTTATTCCCTTTAAAAATAATTATGCCTTTTTAAGTAAAGGCCTTTTTCTAATACTTCAACGTTTTTGGGAAGTTAGTTTTTTTAATATGTCCAGCGTCTGTAACATTTAAATTTTTTTTCTTTTTTTCTTTTCTTTTTCCCTCCTTTCCTTCCTTTATCTCTCTTATCGCCCACCTTTATTCCGTGCTGCCTAACCTTACATCAATTCAACACGGCCGTCCGTTAATTTTTAAGTTACAATTCTCTTTCCTTTTTTGCGAACCCAGACGATGTCAATTTTTTCTTTTCTTGTTTATTTGATTTTATCTTTTTCTTTTTTTTCTTTTTCTTTTTTTCTTTTTCTTTTTCTTTTTTATTTTCTTTTTTAATTTCTTTGCAAATCTATTTAAAAAGGAAAATTAGACTGATTTTTCTCAAATTTCTGAAAGGATTTTTATGTTGCTGAGGTGATGTGTTATTCCCCATGGGGATTTTCATATCGAAATGATCATCCAACATCATTGAATTAATCCTTTTTAATTTATATATATATATATATATATATATATATATATATATATATATATATATACACACTTTGTGAATGTGATAAGAGAAGGGATGGGCTAAAATAAATAAATTATGCGCTATTTATTTTTGTTTTGTTGATTTTGTTTTTTTTTTCTGACTGTGCGAGCGCGCGTGTGTTTATGTGTGTTTACGTCTGTGCTTGTATATATATATATATATATATATATATATATATATATATGTGTGTGTGTGTGTGTGTGTGTGTGTGTGTGTGTGTGTGTGTGCGTGTGTGTGTTGAAAATCGATATATATATTTGTATATATTAACAACGATCTGGGAAAAATCTATAAATATTACAAAATTTTTCGAATGTTGCGATGACTTTTTCGACTTTTCCTTAAATGCATTATGTATGTGTGTGTGTGTGTGTGTGTGTGTGTGTGTGTGTGTGTGATTTGTTTCCCCCTAAATGTCCACCCATCGATATGATAGGAAACGCGTGGATATTTCTGTTGTGTGTACACATCTTGCGAGTCGGATGTTCGAGCAAAGTAAACATGCTAGTGTGTGAGAGATTTCATGATGTCTCTGTTTGCGTTCTTGTCAAACGCAGGGTTAGGTCACAATTGTCAATGAAAAGGGAACGCCTAGCCACCAAATACGACCGTTTGCCGCTTCTCGACTCGAGTTGCAATCGATAAACCGGAAATACACTCACATGTCCGGAAAAGGGTGCTTTCGATTTTATCCACGGGCACTTCAACATATACAGGGAATAGGTTGTCAGGAAAAAAGACACGATTTCTCATTATGAAAGTGATGCCTTATATTTGTTTGCGATGAAACGAGAACAGATACTTTTTCTAAGCGCCTCCTAGATGTAGCGCAAGGCCGAAATATATGGTACCCAATGAGGGTTGAAATCACTTCTCAGTTCTAATAGGATCGAATGAGACAAGCATACTAACAATTAAACCACGTGAAGGTGCCCATAAAAGGTGATTTTTTAAATGTGGCTTAGATTTTGACACAAGGCCCAAATCGTGGGGCATTCAATGAGAATCGAACTCACTACTCAATTGTAATGATTCTATCAAAACTTGCTCACACCATTTCGCCGAAATGCCGAAAAGAGAACAGAAAGAGTGAGCTCAATAACACTGTGAATATGGCAAGTTTTCAGCGACAAGAAACTGTATTTTTATTATGAGAGAGACTCCGAAATTACCGTCCCTTTTTTGTTTCCCTTCTACAACAGATACTGAGAGCTTAATAACAAAGTCGGATGGAGTAAGTTTTTAACTATAAGTCACTATTTCTTTTTAGATCAGAGATGCTTCGAAAGTAATTCATCCTATTTATTTTTACTGAATCTAAAACAGTAAAAGCGAAAACAGCGACACTGTCGGATAGCAAATTCTAAGAGAACTCTATTTCTTGATGTTATATACTTTTAAAGTAATACCTCCAATTTATTTCTGCTGAAATTGCGACAGATACCGTGAGTATAATAAAACAATTGGATAGCGGAAACTTTCTGCTTCAAGATTATTTGCCAGTAGACGTGAGATAATTTCGCCTATTTATTTTCCGATTAAACGACAACTAATACAGGGACCACTATTACATCGTTGAAGTGAACAGCTTTCAACTAGTCGGCCCTAGTTCTTATTAGACAGACGAAGATTTGAAACAATTACTTCCTATTTATTCTCACAAGAAACTACAATAGCTACGAAGAGAAAAGTGAACAAATTTTAATAGTAAAATCTGTAAATATAATTTTTCTATAGTCACCGTACTGGTTGTGAATTCTGTAGACGTTTTGATTTTGCACCGGGACAGCCGTTCCAGAAAGCAGAAATATCTCTTTGCACAGACTTTTCTGCTAGAACAAACAGAAGACGAAAGGTGCGACATTGAGATCTGAAGACGTATTGGAATTGCCAAAGGTTCATTCCAAAAGTTTAGATGAGTATTAAGAGACAGAAAGACGTCATTAGAAACAAAGAAATATGTTCTCTTCTTCTACTCCTCTCATTCTTCTGTTCCTCCTCCTTCGTCTATTCCTCTTCCTTCTTCTACATTTTCTCCTTCTTCTACTCCTCCTCCTCTATCTTTTACTTCTGTTCTTCCTCCTCCTTCTTTTATGCGCCGTTTCCCTCCTGGATGGTGGTGATCATGGCCTTCCACATCTCCCTTGAAGCTTTTAACATCATTTCTCTTGTTGCCACTCCCAAATACTGCTCTGTTATCCATAAGTTCAATCAAGTATGTCACGTGTTGCTTTCCCCTATCAGTCTTTCATTCTATCCGCCGTGTAAATAGCAGTTTTCCAAGTTCTTCTTCTGAAATGTAAAGTAATATCTGTCCTCCCGAATGCTGAACAATATAGTCAATGATGAAGATACTTGAAACAACAGTCATGTAGTCCTATATAAAGATGCTGAAGATATAATGGAGCGAAGATGTGAGCAGCGACGAGGTTTTGAAGAAAACAGGAAGCGTCAAGAAGAGGCAGTTGAAATGTTTGAGAAACGTAATGAGAAAGGAATGCTTGGAAAATCTGATACTCACAGAACAGATTAAGGGAAAGATGGACAGCGGAAAGAAGCGTGTAACATATTTATAGGATTGAGTAAATTGATAGTAGAACAATGTTTGCGAGAAAAAAACAAAGAGACAAAACTTATAAAGAGCTCCAAAATAGCGGATGATATAGAGCATTTACATTATTCAGAATATTGTCCTCATCTTTGCTGCCATTTGGACGACGTTTCTGCCCTTGTACTCTCCAGTCTTCTTCAAATGCTATGAATTTCGACCCGAAACCTTTATTACAATCACTTGGCTAAAGCTTCTTCTGGAAGTCATGAATTATCTCCTAACCCTGCAATTAGATACATACGTTGGCTAGTTCCTGTGACTTGACCCAAAGAGTTGTGAGTTCAATATCAGGCTACAGCAGTGGTGAACAAGTAACTTGGGGGAGATAACTTATGACTTCCAGAAGAAGCATTAGGCAAGGAATGGAATTGAGCAAGGAATGGAGTTCATATACCCCAGTGATTGTAATAAAGGGTTTGGTTCGAAATTTCTAGCACCCGAAGAAGACCGGAGCGTATAACGGCCGAAAAGACGTATAAATTGCAACAAAGATGAGAACAATAGTCTGAATAATGTAAATCCTGTAAACCTCATATCACAAATATAGACAAAAACACAGTTATCCATTATCGCCTACGTTCTGGGAGGACATGGATGGGTCTCTGTCATTGTTCAAAAAGTGTCAATGCATGCCAAGGAATGCATTCTTTTTTCGGGCAGATAAGTTATTAAACAAAGAGGGCATAAAGCTGTTTTGTAGTCAATTTTAATTGATTTTGACTCCATTTCGCAATATGAGTATTAAAACAATACGAAAAATATTTATTGGCAGGAAGTCTACTACATCACTGCTCAACATCAAATCTCTTACATTGTGGTCCAATATAATAAATTAGTATATTATAAAAACTTGTGCTCTATAGGTACCTCCACTAAATTGCGAAAAAATTGCATAGTTACTTTTAAAATGAATTTTTTAAGATATAAAACATTTCTTGAAATTTTTATTGTAATTTTGATTGAAAGCTAAATAATCAAATATACTATTTACACGAAGCAAAATAGTCTGGATTATTTTACACAGAAATTATATTGATTGAAATATAAAAGTTAGAGTTTGTTTTTTAATTTTTTAATTTTGCCGTCAATTTTAGTAATCGATACATTTGTAAACATTTGAACTTTATGACCTGTCCGCCGTAAATCTAGAACTTGTTTACAGGTTCTTGATTAAAAATAAAATATATGGCGTTTATAATTGACAAAATTGTACAATTTTTTCGGGTAATTGAGAAAACCCTGATCTTTTAATTTGCACGTAGAAATTACCATACAAAAAAACTTCAAATTAATAAAAAAGAAATTAAATTATTTACCAAATATAAAGGCCAAACGATTTTATTATACTTTTTAATTTTCGATAGACAATATAATCATCAATTCTTAACTAAAAGAATCTACTGCAACAAATCATTGATGATTTTTGAAAAAATATTTTAGAAACTTTATAAATTATTATAATAACAAAACAAACGAAAACATTAATTTAAAAGTTCATTAGTAATTGATTCTTTTTTCTTCAGACTATAATGTCCTTAATTTTTATTATTTATTAAAGCAATTGCAAGCTTATCAAATTAAATAATATAACAGTTTTAGTGCCTTTTTTATTTTACTCTTCGGAGCAGGTTTTCAGATACTGAGGCTAAATTTAAAAAAATGATATTCCTTAATGAGTCCTGCGTTTAACTAATACAAATGTATTAAAATAGCATGTGTTTACTTGGAGTAGGGTGACAGAGTTAAAAAAAATTACCTAAATTTATTAAAAAGTGTTTTTTCAAAAATCATTTCTTTCATTTGTGAATGTGCACAAAAGTTTCATTAAAATCCGACAATTATTAGATTTTTGCGAGAATGTCTAAATTCATGTGTTTGTCACTAGAAAAAAGGGTTATGTCATCATTGGTTTTTCCATTCTAAACAGTTATAACGTTTTGGTTACCCGCTAACTCAAATCAGAAAACGATTTTCTGCCTAAATTTCGAACATGTTAGAAGGGATTAATATATTAACAAAAAATAACTTTGATTTTTCCTCTTAATAATGATATAAACATTTTGATGGAAAATGCTCGTTTTGAAGTTTTGGGCTTTTTTTTATTCATACTATCCTGTTATGGTAATACCAATAAGACCAACAGAAGAAAGAAAGCAATTTAGTTCAACCCTCCATTTAGCAAATAATGCAATATTAATATTGGTAAATATTGTCTAAAACTCGTAGATAAACATTTTAGCAATTCTAGTCCCATCATAGAATATTTAATCGGAAAACCCTAAAAATTAGCTATTCGTTTACTAAAAATAAATAAAGTATAATCAGCTCCCCAATAGAAGAACTTTCCTAGATATAAAAACTAAATTGATAACCCGAAATCAACTACCACTGATCAAGCCAGCTCCAAGTTACAACTCCAAGTCGATCCAGCCTTAATTCCGCAAATCTTAACCAAAGCAACCCTAAAGTAGCTCTGAATTTACAAGAAATAAGGGATGCAACTGGACATGACATGCAATTACAGAATTAAAAATGAGTGTCCAATGGGTGGAGAATGGATGACAGATGGGGTAGTATATGAAGCTATAATATACCCCCCCAGAAAAATACAAACTTGAAGAAGTACTACATTGGTATTTCAGCAGGGGCTTGGAAGCAACGTTATACAATCACATACGCTCCTTTTCCAACCCTCAATTGAGAAACCAGAGATCTCTATTCAAATATCTCTGGTCACTGAAAGACAAAAACTTAACCCCTATGATTAAATGGAAAAATCTAACACGCCCATCAACTTCAAATATTGCTGTCGCTTATGCGTAGATGAAAAAATTATTATCATTAAACAAAAAAAAAACAAAAAAAAACAATAGGATCTGGTGAATCTGAGGAGGGAACTAGTTTTTAAATGTCGACAAAGGAGCCGTTTTAAGTTATGTTAAACTTTTGCCCCTTATTCATTCCTCTGATGTCTTTACACATATCACACTATGTTTCGGAATATGTATATATATTGTTTATTTGTACCTTATTGCTATATATGACGAATTTTTTTATACGGGTTTATATAGTGTTCCGTACATATCTGTGTGTGTGTACATATATGTGTGTACATATATATGCGCGTGTGTGCGTACGCATTTAAGTGTGTGTCTGTGAGTTATATGTGTGCATATATATGATTTTTTACATTACTAAAGTTATACTGTATTATAACTGTACCGTTGGCCTAAAGATTTACCTACATTATTAAGTTATATTGTATTATTATTATTATTATTATTATTGTATTGTTAACCGAACAATTAGTATAATTTTGATTATATAATGGTGTGGTGGTTATTGTGGTTAAAACGGATTGATTAACTATTAGATCTTAATTTTTTTATTTTCTTAGTTTTTTTAAATTCCAATTTCTTATCCTTTCACTAGTAATATGTAAATTTATTTTTAACTAAATAATTAAGTTTAAACAACTAAATTTAAAAAGAATATTTAGGCTTACTTTTAAATTAATTTTTAAATTTCTTTTAATTTTATATTGTATTATATTTGTTTTGTTGATTGTATAATTAGTATAAATTTGATTATATCGTGGTCTGATGGTATTTGTGATTACAACAGATTGGTTAACTATTATCTTATAAATATTTTTAATTGTTATATACTCCAATTTCTTATCCCTTTACTGTTAATATATAATATTTATTTTTTATTTTCATTTTCTCTTATCATCTGTTCTTTATAATTCAAAATTATTCCTCACTTCTTTCTTTTTCTTCCCTTTTCGATTACGCTTTAAGATGCTTACCCTTTCTTTTTAACGCTGTCTGTCTGTCTCTCTCTCTCACTGTCTCTCTCACCTAACCCCCTTTCATTATGTTTCAAATCTACGGGTCAGCTATCTTTATAATAACCTTTCTGATAGTAATCCAAAATTAATCCCTGTTTTATAGAAGCCTTTCTTTCCTTTTTCCAAAACTACAATATTACTGAAAACGACCATATAGACCCACTGTGTCACCTTTAAAAGTTTTTAGGCAATTAATGTTATAATGCGACGTATCTTAACTTCTTAATTTACTTTTTTTTACCTCTAATACTTCCCCTGCCTAAATTTTATATTTTTTTCATATCAATTACTTTATTGGAGAAATGAGTATTTTAAAGAAATTTATGATTTAAATTACAATTTATTTTTATATGTTTAGATTTTCCTTAAACAATTTTACTATCTCATATGTATTATTCTCTTTTTTGTGTATTTTTTCTTTTAAATATATATATATATATATAATATATATATATATATGTGTGTGTGTGTGTGTGTGTGTGTGTGTGCGTGTGTGTGTGTATTATTTGTAAAAATTCTCGTTTTAAACCCACTCTAATATTATTTTACCCACTTTTTATTATTTTGTTAATAGAATTTAAACTAAAAACTATTCAGACCATATTAATTTAAACAAAAAAAAATTGAGAAAACTTTTAACAGAGCTCTATATTACATAATGTTATCTCTTTTCTCTATTTTTCCTTTTCTCAATTTATATATCTATTCTTCATTTTCACCCTCTGAAGCCGACATTCGTTACTATGGCTACTGAAGATTTTCCCCTTTTTTCATCTTCTGCTTCCTTTTCCCTCTTTTTCCCTTTAATTCATCTCCTGTTTACTCATTTTTTCGTTCCTCTCACCATATCCATTCCTGTGATACGGTTAAATTTTGATTTTTAAATACAGATGTAATCTAAAATTCTTTTTCTATAATCGAGTCTTGTAACCATTTCTCTGTCTTTTTTCTCTTTCTTGCCTACCATCCGTAACAAGGTCTAGACGACAATTTTAATTTTTTTTTAACTTCACCGCCATTTATTTTTTAATATTAGACCATTTTTCCTTTTAATGTAAAATTTCTGTGTATGGAATTATTTTGAGCAATTTTCTGGAATGTATATTTTTGTCTCATATTTGCCATAAAATTTTAATTTTGATCGTTGCTAAGGAAACGAGATTTTTCTCGCCAAAATGGCCATGCAACAAATGTAGTTTTCGGATTTTATTTGAATATATATATATATATATATATATATATATATATAATACAAGAAATTTAGGAGTGAGCCACCACCTACCGCGGTTTCACACAACGGTTCTTCAGGGTAAGAGGTTCTTAACCTGAAGAACCGTTGTGTGAAACCACGGTAGGTGGTGAATCACTCCTAGATTTCTTGTATTCTCGCTCTACTTTCGTACTTTCGCATCGAGTACTTTTGTTAAGGTTTCGTCTTGGGTATTTTTTCCAACGGGCACTAGACGTATTGTTCTTGTACGCTGTTTGTTTCTTTTTTCTCCCCCATTATTTAACCCACGAGGTAGTACTCACCGGGTTATAAGACGGTTTAAATTACTGTTAATTTAGCACGATTTTCAGAAGTTCAGTCTGTTATTATTTGTGTTGCCTTACTGTGATGAAGTTAATTATTATATATATATATATATATATATATATATATATATATATATATATACACAGTGCACGTATATAAATATCGTTTCGGAATAAGAAATCGGACAATCGAGTTCGAATTCCAGTCGAATTCCTTTCATTCACTTACACGCGAATACCCTCAGGACACGTATTAATTCCTCTCTTCCCTATTCAGCTATGGGTTAGCTGACAAAAACCTGATTGAGTTCTATTGCCTAGATCAGCAACCAGTCTATCCCAGAGCTAAGTGGTAATGACAAATTAGTCGGATTTCGATCCCGACTTGAAGCAAAACGGATAATCTAGCTGCACTAAAGAGCTATGATACAGCAAAACAGACTTGTCTGCATATATATATATTTTTTTCTTCGCCCACAATGAAGGACTGCTGCTTGTGCCGGAAAATCTCTCATGAATTAATTTAAACTCTTCTTATAAGTAACAGCGTCGATCTTTTTAGACAGAGTATCAATGAAGCAGTTACAATTGACTATCAAGAACAAATGCCTTGGAAAACTGACGGGTCTTGGCTCATTAGAATAACGATCACACAACGTATTAGTTTTAATGGCTGTTAGGCGTGACTATGTCTTTGAATTAATCACACTCACCATTCAACGGATTTAATTACCATCTGTTCCCCAAAATTACAAACAAAACATTTCGCTGTGAAGCAGTATCACCGTAAGGATGACGTCATGTCTGCTGCTGATGACTTATTTGATGAACAGGAAATCTTCTTTGAAAAATCAGATGTAAGTTTATCTGGAAATAAACAGTTACTAATAAAAGTTGTTGAAATTAATGGACGCAATATTTCACTATTTTATAATAAGCCTATAAAAATCTTCGCCCATCCTTGTGTATATTAAATGTATGGTCTATATTTATTGGGAAAGAGTGTTCAATATCGGTGATGTAGACGTTTTAGATATCTGAATGCTGAGTCTGTGTTTTAACTCTTTAGACACACACACACACACACCCATATATATATATATATATATATATATATATATATAGTTTACCTCTATCAATCTTTATTAGATTTATCTTCAGATTTTGGTTGGACATGCAAGTGTATATTATTTACCAGCTGATTTGTATTCATTGATTAAAATTCATGAGTCTTGCCTCGGGTTTTGGTTCATGCTATTTTATTCTTCATGCATAATCCTGTATAATGTACAACGATGGTATTAACACTTGAACGGGATCTTTAAACCCATATCTTTAGTATCACGGCGACAAACAGGCTAAGGAATCATCGCATATAGCAGAATGTTACAGTTAGCAGCCACTAACACTCCTAGGAAGATATAAACTCAAGCTTGCGATTTTGAATGAACATTGGATTTTCATCTATACTTATATCAACATTTAAACCATAACCAAAGGACCACATTTATTTACTGCTCTTCTAAATATTGTAACTTTCATAAAGTCGTCATTATAACTAAACGTCACGTTTATTAAAGTACGTAGCATTATTATTATTATTATTATTATTATTATTATTATTATTAATAATAATAATAATTATTATTATAATAATGATAATAATTCATTTGATTACTGATGTATACACATTTTCTTCCAGGTCACAACCAGAGACCTAAGGTCAGAAAAAGCATCATGCTATTTTCACGAATAAAGTTAAATAAAAACAAAAACAAAGATGACACGCATTTTGCATAGGTAAACCCCTTCGTGACATTATAGCTGTAGTTATATATATATATATATATATATATATATATATATATATACTGATGCATGTTTCATTAAATAATATAGACAACTCGAAGGTATTTACCTAAAAGAGTTGAAACCTAACCTAAACAAAATTAATTACGAAATCTCTACAAATATTCTTAAATGCTTATAATTGATAACAGAAGCCATTGGTTATCCCAATGGCTTTCCATACTTTATTATTCTCGTTTTTACTCTAGCGTCCCGTATGCCCGTGTTCGTCATTTGCATTTCATATATATATATATATATATATATATATATATATATATATGTGTGTGTGTGTGTGTGTGTGTGTGTGTGTGTGTGTGTATGTATGTATTGTGTGTTTTTTCCCTATACGTACAATGTGTAGAAATTGTCATTGAAGATTATAAGTAACTTGCATTTGCTAAGAATTGTTTAAATAGATTTATAGGCTTAGGGCATGTGCATGCTGTTTTGCGTTGTATTCGTCTTGTAGTTCACTGGGGACTAAGACGTGCCACAAAAGAAGAAAGGAGGTATCTTTTCTTTAATGTCGATAAAATTGTGAAATTTTACATAAATTGCCCATTTATCGTTCCATATTACTCTATAAATCTTTAAGACAGAGAGGGTGAGAGAGAAATTTCGCGAAAGAGGAACATCAAAAATATTGCAAAACCTGAGACATTAATATCTGAAGTTAGACCGACATCCCGAATTAAACAGGGGCAAAAGAGCGGAATCCGATTGAATCGTAATATAGATGCTCTGAATTTTAGACAATTTTGGCATAGATATGATTAAAAAAATAATAATTGAAATATATGACAGGGGCGATACTCTGAAGCTATAGGGAGATGGTTAATGTTTATTAATTCGGCCTTGAGTCATACATAATCGAACTTCCTACAGCTTACAGATTAATTCGTTGTCATCATCAGAATTATCTTCAGAAGGATTTCATAATGTTGACAGCAGATAGTTGGAATGCTGCAAATAGTGTAAAGATAAAAATATATTATTTTTTATGTTACATTAGAATTCATTAAAACGAAAGAGTAACAAGAATTGGTAGAAACTTATGTTCTATTAGAAACAAGTAATGAGTTAAGGATATCAAGTGTTGTAGAAAATGTTCGTATTAGTAATTTGTTGGAAAGAGTCCATGCGTATGTATGTATGTATGTATGTATGTATAAGCGCTTGTTTGGTAGGAATGTGTTTGGATGATGAAGAAATAAAATGAATCAACACACGAGAAAGACGGGAAATAAGGACGAATGTTCGGGTCACTTAAAGCTTCTCCTGTTACATTTTAGCTTGTCATCTCTGCTGCTTCCATCCCTGACTGTCTGACTGACGCCGACCAGAGTCGTTTATAATAGTTTAGATGTTTAGCACTGGATCGCGAAAGTATTTTTGGCCTTGCAAATCGCTTCCTTTTGGTAAGAAAACCAATTTAACATTTACTCACGAAATCCGTTTCGACTTTACCTTTAAGCAGATGGTCAATCTGTTTTCTAATTCCCAATTTCCTGTGCGCCACAACTCCAGAGAATCTCAGTAGGTCTATATACACCCTCCATCGGAAAATCAGCTTAAGGAGCCCTATATCCAAGCTAATGATATAAATAAGGATGAAAATAGAGTAAAAAAAAACATTAAAAAAGAAATAGGATGAGACCAGCGCGGATTACTAAAAAAAGGTTTATTTGTCATTAGAATGATATTGGAGAGATGAATACAAATGCAGAAGGATGTGCAATTATATTTTAAAAAAACACGCTAGATCATTTGGCTAGGTACGAGAGAAGGATTTATTTGAATTGTTAGAATTACTTCAACTTGGAAAGTATATTAGAATAGTCTCGAACTTATAATGGAAAGAAACTGCTGAAATAAGAAAGAAAGTAAATTTAGTTTTGTGTTTGAGTTTTGTTTAACGGCATATCAAACTTTATGGGTTATTTAATGCCAAAAAGTTGGGTATTTTTTAATGTTCAGTTATAATGCGAAGACTGATTTAGTCAGATTTTAATAATTTCTTTTTTTTAGAAAACTGAAGATGTTATCTAGTTTTATATTAAAAATGTATTGCTGGTAAGATTTTCTGTTCTTCAAAACTTCATTATGGCAATCATTTTTCCTTTTTTTCCTTCAAAAATATCTTGTTGGTAATATTTTTCCTTCAAAAATATCTTGTTGGTAATATTTCTCCTTCAAAAATATCTTGTTTGTAATATTTTTCCTTCGAAAATGTATTTTTGGTAATATTTTTCCACCAAAAATGTATAACAGTCTATTTTGGTGTATATATTTCTATAAATATCTATTTTGTGTCAAGGGATCTCAGTTTGAGTTTTGTTTAACTGTATATCAACCACTGTAGGTATTTAATGCCAAAAAGTTAGAGTTTTAAGGTATTGTTTAAAAATTTTTGGTTTTAGTAAGATGGTTGATTTAGTCAGATTTTAATTAAAATGTTTTGTATTTATCCATTTTTTTTTAGAAAACTGAAAATGTCTTCTAGTTTTGTATTGAAAATGTTTTGCTGGCAATACATTTGTTCAAAAATGAGTTATGGTAAAATGTTTTTTCAAAAATATATTGTTGGTAGTATTTTTTTCTTAAAAATGAATATTTTTTATGAGAGTCAATTATTATGTATATATTTCAATAAAAGCCTTGTTTTTTAAATTTTATAGTGTTTTGACCCAGTTTAGGGATAAAATATTTGGCCATAGCTGAGAAACTAACAGGTGCTACCTCTCCGGGTCAGGGTGGACCCGAAGGCAAGAGCAATTAAGAGGTGGTTCCATGGTCCTCACAACCTTCTAATCAGAGACCTTGCTGTTGGATGCAGCTTACCGTCATGCCTAGGAAAAAAGTAAATTGAGTAGATATATAAGTTTCGAAAAAGTCTTAAGAAAAGGATGTGTCTTATCTCCAAAACTCAATTGCGTAGCTGGATGCAATGACAGGAATAAGTATCAGTGGACGCAATCATAAAATATAACATATGCAGATAACACTATGTATATTGTAGATGCAGAATGAAATGTAAACGTCCTTCCAGACAATGTCGTCAAAAAAGTGAAAAAAGAAAAAGCTAGTCATCACTTTTAACAAGAAAGAAAGAATGTCGCCAACAAGAGAAAAAAATTAATAATGCGAAATACGAAATAGAGATGTCAACATTTAACAAGTCCTGAAATAATTTTAACAGGAGGTTGGACTTAATTTTTTTTTATTGAACAAATAGATTTTTAACTACTATTTCATGATTAAAGGGGCTAGAACCTCCTGTTAAAATTATTGTCCACCCATATCTATGGTTCCACTATGTATCTTATCAAGATAAAATTTAAAAATGACATGTCTAGATAAAAGCCATCCTTCCCCCTTACATAACCCAAATATTAAAACTCCATAATTCTCATTATTGATGGAACAATAATGACACAGCTAAAGCATTTTCTTCAACTATAAGTCAGATAAGTGCCTAAGGTGATACACGCTCGAGATATCCCAAAGTGTGTATCATTGGCTGGGCAGTAGATTATCCTGGAGAAGGTTGTCATTAATTTCTGCGGTAGACTGGTTGCCAGCCAAAGCTGTAGAACGCAATCTGTCCTGTTATTTAACCCATAACTCTAGGAAACGGACGGAGTAATACCTATCCCAAGGAAATTTGTGCGTAAGTGAATGCAAGGAATTCAACAGGATTTTGACCTCGGCTCCCTGATTTGTGGATCCGAGTCAATATTCAATGCACCACAACGCACATCCACTTTCTCCAACTACCACTACGTAATACTTTAAATAACTACGAATTCATATTATATTTAAAAATAAATCATTTTCACCATTTAATTTAACATATCATCTGAAAATACAGTATTGTTCTGGAACATGAACATATTTGTGTAGTGATATTATGCTTTTATAAACCTTGTAATAACAAAATTATAATATATGTAGACATATATGCATGCACATACACACACACACACACACACACACACACACACATATATATATATATATATATATATATATTGATGTTTTGTAATTTGCTTGAAACATTGTGTAAAAGAAGTATATGGTTATGTCTTCAAGGCTGCCACAATGCGTTGTGTAAAATAAAGGAAGGTAAAGAAGATTTTGGGTATTACCAATTTATTAAACATTAACATTTCGAGATCTAAATCTCATTTTTAGAAAGACAGAGAAGCGTATGTATGTCCGAGTGTGTTACCGGCCTTAAAGGCTAAAAGTTGTAAGTTTAAAAATGTATTTTTATTTACATATATATGCATATATTCATATATATATATATATATATATATATATATATATATATATATATATATATAAAATATATATACATATATATACATACTAGCAATATAGCCAGGCGTTGTTCGGGTGTAATGAAACCTTTAAAACTAATCCATGGTCCTGGAGCTCAGACTCAGTCTAAAGAATATTTGTGTGAATTTTGATGAGAATCGGATAAAAATTGTGGATTTGTTTATAGGACATACAGACAGATAAACAGACACACACACAAACATCTTGCCTCATATATATATATATATATATATATATATATATATATATTATCGATTTTCTGCACTATTGTAAGAACTGCAACCTTGAAACTTCTGAATATCGTTTCTTATGTCTTTGTCTATAAGTGTATCAAATTTGATTAAAAGCGGACCACTCCTTCTATAACCCGATTTTTTCGATTATCGATTTTCGATACTTATCGAGGGTACCTCGATATAAAACCTAGCTAAGAACACTCGCAGACGCTTATAGTACAACTGTGTAAATTTTCAAGAAAACCCGTTCAGCTGTTTCGGAGTCTATAAGTAACGGACACACACACACACACAGACACACACACAGACAAAGTTCCATTTACAAATAAGTTTAGATAGATACACATATATATATGCATACACACACACACACAAACATATATATATATATATATATATATATATACATACATATATATATATATATATATATATATATATATATGTGGGTACACATATATCTATACATACACATATATACAAATATATACATTTGTATATACATATGTATATGTATATATATATAAATATATATACATATATATACTCATATATATATATATACATATACATACATTCATACATATTTATATACATTTATATATAAACATATATGTCCATATTTATACATGCACATTAATATATATACACATATATGTATATACATATATATCTATATCTATCTATCTATCTATATATATATATATATATATATATATATATAGGAAAGAATATTAATAAAAAGTTTTGAATTTAAAAACGTACTTTTTTAAACAGTATTTGTTTATTTTTATTTTTATTTTTATTTTTATTGTATTATATACATATATATCCATATATATATTTTGTGAATTGGTCGTTTTTTTGTGCTTGAGCAAATTTACTGTTTTAACTTTCATAACCGTCCATCAGAATAACTATATGTCGGCTGTTATCATTGTTTCTTTATTTTATTAAGTATGCTTAATTTTTTATTGAACCGAATGCTAGATAATCCCCTCACCCCGCACAGCAAGTAAAGAGAAAGCTTCTAGTAACAAAAATATATTTTTAAAAAATGTTCAATTTCATGAACGATTTAAAGAATATCGAATTTTATGTATGAATTGCAATAAAAAGAACACTTATACTTAGGTGAGCAACAATGAAATTTTGGAACGGATGGAAACGAAAAGTAAACTTATAATTAACATCAGAAAACGACCTATGAAGTATGACAGCATATGTAATGAGGAATGTTGGCTTAGAGAATCAGATACTCTCCGGTCAGATACAATGAAAGAAAGACCGGGGAACGTAACGTGTAATATACTTGTTAGGCATGAGGAAATCGATGGTAGATCAGGGTTCGTTGGGTTACAGTAGAAAGAATGCTAAGAGGTGGTAGGGATAGAATGATGTGGAGGGCTTTGATCGCCTACGTACTCAATAAGATACACAAAATCAAACATAGACAACTTGATTTTGTAGACACGTAATAAAGGAAGACGGCTTAGAAAATTTGACCTGCACAGAGTATATATATATATATATATAACGAGAAGTGGGCCACCTAACTAACGACCTTTTGTCAATAGACGGCGGAAACTGGGAGCAGAAATCTTGGCAAATGCTTCAAAATGCTACAAGTGATTGGAATCTCCGTAAAGTTATTATCTTCTATGTACTGATGGGACGGTCCGCACAGACGACGAAAGAAAAAGTCACCTACTTTGAGAAATCCCTCCTGAAACAATAAACTCCAAGAATAGCTCGTAAAACATTGTCTTGCAATAAGTCAATTAAATGCTCAGTTTGTTTTGTAAGATAGTCAAAAGCGTCTGACACTTGATGAGAAGTGAGCAGAACAGTGTGTCGCTGATTTGCAACGCTGAATAAGTTAGCTTGTGTTGAAAATAACGAAACATTATTTTGCGGATCATTTTGGCTGAATTGTGTTAAATTTCTCCGTCGCCCGCACAAAAGACCGGATTTCGATTACTTGTCAGTAGGTATTGGGGGTGGGGGAGAAGGAGTGAACTGAACCTTCGACCTTTAATTGACATGCGTGTGTGCAAATAAAAAGAGCAACAGATTTCATCCATCATTAACGAAATGTCGAATGTCATCCGTTGTTGAAGAAATCAGTGTATGATGTCAAGAAAAGACATTGATTATTTTCTAACTTACACTGATTGAAACGGCGTTATTGAAAACGACGCAATTCGTATGTTGGCGCATATGGTGATTTTTTAAGTGTAGCTTAGATATGGCACAAGGCTGAATGCATCGGGCACCCAATGAGAATCGAACTGTTTACTCATTTGTAAATGCTCCAGAAAGATGATTTTCTAAACTTAGATGTAGCAAAAGGCCGCAAGTACGGGTAACCAGTGAGGACCGAACTCACTACTCAATTGTAATCATTCTAGCGAGAAAAGCTTGCTCTTACATTATGCCGAAGTGCCCAATGTTGGCGTGTATGAAACCCATTACCTTTTTTTTTCAAACAAAACAAAAATCAAAAGCATGATTCTGAAAGTAACTAAACTTAAAATTATTAAATCGCTGATTGATCTCGCATGCGTGGATGAAGAGAGCTGGCTATAATTACCGGGAGCCTATGAACAAATCGCTCGTCTGCGTAATACTTCATAAAAAATTATTCTAAGTTATAAGAAAAATATCTAAACGTATTATTTTCAATACGCCAGGGAACTTCTCAGTCTGTGAAGGTCAATTAGTAGACATCAGCCCTTTCCCAAATAGATGGACAGAAATAGACCATTATCTTATTGCCCTGGGCCAATGGAAGGATGTAACGCGCTTGAGCGACCATCATTCTTGTTGATTCATGATCGCTCAATGATATTTCTGTGTACTGTCTATCGAACCAGAACCTGACTGTAATTGAACTCGGTTCTCCGATTTGTAATTCCGAGATGTTATTCATTGCACGCAATACTCATCCAAGCTTGCAAAACCTAATATTTCAAAATATCACCAATTTAGCTAATAACTGGTCTCGACGTTGTTTAACACCGTTGATTGTACGAGAACCTGTGTTTAAATGTTTTATTACATTCAGTAACGCAGTGCGTCTTAATGGCTTTATTGCCATAATTAAGGTAAAATGAATTAAAAAAAATTCTACATTTCTATTAATTTAGAATTATAAACGCCGTTTTGTTATATTTTGTATTCTTATCCTATATGGAAAAATCAAACATTGTTAATTCTGATGATGTCCATGCAAAGGATGAAACGTAGGTATCTGAATCCTTTTTCATTCATCTATCCATTATTAATGATATATGAAAAAACTAAATTATAGGATACAAATCCTAAAGCACGCAACAGTTAACTGAAATGCAAAATCACCCGCAAAATCGAATCATAATAACTGAAAACATTTTCAAAAAAACAGACCAAGGCAAATTTTACAAGCAGGTGCGAAAATTAATATTTTGGATTCTGATTGGATAGAAAATAGCAAATTGAACTATGACCCCTGTCAAATATTCTTAACACCTAAAAAATGGGTATCCGATTCGAGCCGATCACATGACCTGATATGAACCTCGTTATAATGCAAGGTAAAGATTTCAAGACGCCGAAACTGACATGTCTCGTCGACATATATTCGTTCGTTCTTGTCTTCCAGGTTCCCTTCCTTCGTCTTCACTCACTCGCCGTCAAAGAAACAACAACAATATGACATCCTTAATTGACTCCTAAAAACTAACATCTGATAAATACCATTTTCCTTTATTGCTTCACTTTCCTTTTCACTTTCTCAAAGGCCATAAAAAGCAAAAGAACACAGACTTTATTAGTAACCTGTTAATCCATCTTCATATACACATTCTGCTGCTTACAACTATAAGCTCTGGATTCATTTAACTACTTACTGCTTTTTCTCTGGAATATTTAATTACGTACATTTTTATTTGAACATTTTACTTCTTACAAATTTGTTATTCTGTTTAGTTAATAAAATTCCACTTATTTTACAAACAAAACAATTTTATTCTTTTAACCTTCTACCAACCTTCAGATATTCTAAATTGTGCGAACTTCGATTGTGTCTGGCACATAGCCAATTTGTTAAACATCACCGAAGCCCCTACAATATCATGTTCTCTAATATTTATTCATAGAAATGATTATAATTTTATGCGTTTCTGCATGTTTCTTGCGAACACAGAATCGAATGCATTTAGCTCAAAAGTCATCGCAACACATCAACTGAAATAGTCGTAACTTTGGGAAATCGTAGGATATTTGAAAATCACAATAAAAAATTATTTATATACACAATTAGCAGCTTAGACAAAGGAGCACAGCTTAAAGTACACAACAGTTAACGTGTAAAAGCCTCCGGTAATATTATCTCTTACATCAATTCACCAACTAAAATCATAGAGGGTACGGTGGAATGTTAGAAAGATATTTACAGGTTGATTATTTCATTGTTTTTCGCAACTACAATCATATACAATTTGCAAAGAAGCACATTTTCAAAATATTGGAAAGAGTGTTTAAAGACCAATTATGTTAGGGGAAATATAATTATACAATTAAAACTTTAGCACAGTCAGGAGCAATAGTTTTGTTACGAGTTGAATGTTACATAGTCTAAAAATCCAGAAAACAAGCTTCAGATCATTAAGAATCTATCAAATGTATTAAATAAATGTTATGATCAGTTGATATATACAGACAGAGATCAAAGAAATTCTCGTCAAAATGACGAAGATTGATGGATACAATCAGTCTGAAATTGATTGATACGTAAGTTATAATATATAATAAAACAAGTTTCTGAGCAGATAAGTAAATAGTATTGCTAACAAAATGAAACCACTCAATGTGTCATCATATATGCAAGGTTTGACTGATAAGTAATATTGCCAAATACATAAAATTGTTTGAGTTCAAATAAAGCAATAAAACTGACAACAAATGTAAAAGTATTCCACTTAAAATTACTAGTGTAGCTTGATGAGCAATTCTTCCTATCATATCAAACAAGTCTGAAACGGATAGCATAATGATCGCTTATCAATATGAGCTAAAATTATTTCTGTTCTAATTTTTTTAAAAATCATTTCACCCCAAGCAAGGCAGCTTCACAATAGTGCACATAGGAGGAAAGCGATGAGGAAGAGGGAAAAGTTACAGAGGGTGTCAGGAAGTAGGTTAAAAAAATACTGGCGTGAGGAAAGTAGAGTAGACGGAGAAACGACCATGAGCGAAAGGTGTTAGTGACATAGGAGATAACTATTGACCTTACATTTAAATTCTTGGAGATTGTAGCTTTCGCGGAAGTAAGTATACGGGAATTCCACAAGCGGTAAGTGCGAGAAAAGAATTTTATGGAGTTGAAGTTTCGGTTAAGTTTTATTGGTTTCACTGCAAATGGGTGAGACATAGTTGCTAGTCTAGTAGCAAGAGTAAATTCATACATAGAGGGCACCATTGAGCAAAGCTCACCGGAGCAGAAGCCGTGAAAGTATTTGGAGAAGAGGCATATGGAAGCCATATTACGCCGATGAGAAAGTGACTGCATCTGAGTTGCCAAGTCAGGATCGATCACATTACAGATTTTCCCTTGAATTTTGTTACAAACCCCGAGGTGAATAGCAGGTGCACCCGCCGAAACTTGGCAGCAGTATTCAATTTTACGAAGATTCATTGAAAAGTAGGGTCAGCTATGAGGGAAGTTTTAGTTGTGATAGGATAACGAAGTTGATACCAATGTTAACCAATGTTACGAAATATCTTTACAAACATAAAACGAGTTTTAGAGCAAACAGAAAAATGAAAATAGTGTCACAATGATGTAAACGTAATTTCTAAAGAATTGAGAGAGGTGACTAATAAGTAGCGTCTTTAATCATATAAAACAATTTTTAAACCGTATAATAATGAAACCTGTATTTCTGAGAAGTCAATTTATTTCGTTTAAATTTCAAGATTGCATGTGATAATTAACATGGACTTAAATGTTATGAAACAAGTTTGACTAATAAAAAAACTATCAAGATAATGTCAATTGATGTCTCTTCAAAATTAAATCACATAATTGATAAGGATACTGACTGAATAAAAGTAAAAATATAAAAGAAGCAGAATATTTAAATTAATAATATTTTAAATATTTAAATTAAATCCTGTTTATCTATCTTCAACTTTATGAGAGTTGATTGATGAGCAAATTTCCAATCTTATTAAGTATTTTTATTAAGGCAAAATAATGAAACTGTTTCAAAATGAAGAAAATTTTCTTACCTTAAATTTTCAAGTCTTTATTGATAAGATCTCCAAACTTATAAACAGGTGCTCCTGCTATTCACCTAGGGGTCCTTGACAAAATTCAACTGAGAATCTGTAATGTGATCGATTCCAACTTGGCAGCTCGGATACAGTCACTTCTTCACCGGCGCAATGTGACTTCCTTGTGTCTTTTCTACAAATATTTTCATGGCTTCTGCTCAAATGAACGTAGCTCCCTGGTACCCCCTATACATGGATTTACTTGAGCTACAAGATTAGCAAATAGATCCCAACTTTATAATGCAAAACCAATAAATTGTAAACGCAAATTCTATTCCATCAGCTTCTTCTCTCGCACTTCCAACCTGTGGAATTCCATTCCGTTTACTTTCTTTCCCGACAGCTACAGTCTTCAAGAATTCAAATGTAAAGTCAATAGTCATCTCCTATCTCACTAAATTGCATCCTCTCTCTATCATGCTCCTTTCTTCGTCCACCCCACTCTCATCAGTATTCTTATCCTTCTTCTACCCTCTTCCTTATACCCCCTGTAACCTGTCACTCTTTCTCATAATTTACCTCCTATGTAACCCCCTTATCAACAGTGCCAGTACAATGCCTTGCTTCGGACAACACGATTATAAAAGAAATAAAAATAAAACAAGTTTTACACCAGAATAATGAACGTAGTATCAAAATAAAAATAAATCTATTTCTTTCAAAATTACGAGATTTGGTTTCCAAACCTAAAAGTATATATTTAGAACCAGTTAGAATAATGAAACTGCTATCAAGTGAAGTATATTTATTTCTTTCCAAAATTACAAGTGTTGATTGATAAGCAATCCAGTTAAATAAGACTTATTAAGATAGAACAAAGAACTAGCATCAAAAGAAGTCAATTTCTTTCCAAAATTACGAGTGTTGACTGATAAGCAAATTCTCCAATATTTTTAAATACGTTTTAGAACAGAAAGAATAATGAAGTTAGTATAAAAAGGAAATCAATGTTTTTCTTTTCCAAATTAAAAAGTCTGTTAAACTTCAAATACTATAAGAAATGATTTTAAAAATCAATTTCGAGTCTTTCCTAGCAATACAAAAACTGTTGATAATACAATCTCCAATCCTAAAAAACAGGTTTTAGACAAGAGAGTATAATGAAACTGTTAATAAAATAATCTGACTTATCTTCAACATCCAAGCTTTTCATATGGAATTACTTTTTCACGTTTGTTTTTTCATCATTAATAATAGAAAATGACAAAAAATATTTATCACCATTAGCCAGTTGCTTATATCAATTACTTGATAAAACCAGTAATGCGACTAGAAAGAATAATAAAATGATACATTAACAATGTCAGGATATTTTCTTTTTTCAAAAGAGAGAGGATTTTGGTGGCTTTTAGAAGACAACTTTTGATAATGATTCCTTTCTTTCACTCAAATATCGCGACAAGTTTTCTACCATTTTGGATGGAGCAAAATCTTTTCAATGCAATTTCACGTGTTATCCAAGTCAAAAAATTGTCTATATTTCTGAGATGAAGTAGTATTTATACTGTTTACATTATTCGGAATATTGTTCTCATCTTTGTTGCCATTTGTATAACGTTTCAGCCGTTGTATGGTCCGGCCTTCTTCAGGTGCCATATATTTCGAACCGAACTCTTTATTACAATCACTGGGGTATATCATTCTCATTTTTTTGGGTTCGATTTGAAATTTCTAGCATCTGAAAAAGGCCGGAGCGTACAACGGCCAAAACGTCGTACAAATAGCAAAAAAAAAAACAAAAAAAAAAGAGTACAATAGTCCGAATAATTTAAAATATATATATATATATATATATATATATATATATAAATGTTTTTAAGTGTTTTCCTGGGCGTTTTTTCGTGTTGAATATTTATACATTTCTCTGTGTGTTATACCCTATTTGTACAGGAATGAAATGCTAAGATATACTTTTTTCTTCAACCCCGGAGGAAGACAATACTCTAAATGAGGCTTCATTTTTTGGACCTCTATTCGTTCACAAGTTCATATCAGACCTCAAATAAAAATACTATCCACAACAGGCAAAATGTTTTGGGCAACCCTGTATTTCTTAAAACTTCAAATTAGATATTTTTATATTTTTAAGTAAAAAAAAAAAATGAAATCTCAGTAATTGCAGTGTATTTCATTTTAATTTTCAGTCTTTCCCCAGGATCTTTTTTATACCCCAAAATTTGTGCACAATAACTTTAGCTCAATTATATATATGTTTTGTATGATAAATATTGTAATTTTTTCAGCATGAAGCCCTCAGTAGACTTTTTGAGATTACCAAGATTTTCAACTTAACCAAATGTTAATACAGGTTAAAAATGCTAACGCAAGACTGACTAATGTAAAGAAAACATATTTACATTGTTAAGACTCATGTCCTAATCTTTATTGACATATTTATGAAATTTCGGCTGCTGTACGCTCCGGCATTTTTCAGGTGCTTGCATTTTTGAACTGAACCCTTTACTAAAATCACTGGGGTATATTAATCTCATCCATGTGAAACGCCACTTCGAGATATCATGTAAGCATATCCCTTAAACTCAGTTTTTTGCTAAAGGTTTCTTCTTCGCCGAAGGCAGAGAGTCCGAGAAGGTCAGGGTTTTGTCTCACTACCCTGACTCTCTCTTGGCTTTTATATTTCGTGAATATTATCATATAGGATCAATTCTAGTTCTTGCTGCTTCAGCGCTGAATTTATATATCGATAACAATTCGACAGATTTTTTTATCACATGACACTTTATTTAATGAATACTCATATTTGAGTAGACGCTACATTTACCGATAAAGAATGTTTTATTTTCCTCTACCGGCCTGATAATCGCAAAATCTATATTCAGTCATTTCTTTCAAAGAGTTCTCGAATAATCAGCCTAATAGACGGAAAAATAAATATACTGTTTAATAATATGAGTGAAAGTTGAAGTATTGTTATAATTCCATCTCAAAATATAGTATATATAGTAAATACCAAGTCTCTGCATTCCCCCCAAAAACAAAAGACTTCCTCGTGAATATTTTCCTGAACGTTACAAATTCAACCTTTTCTTATCAAGTAACAATCGTTATCTATGTGTCGTATATTTTAATTTCTGCTTTGTTTTTACATTTATATCACAAGCAGTAACCTACTATCCTTTCTGAATCATTTTATAGTCTTTTTCACCCGAATAAAAAACAAAAAACAAACAGATTCTGAAAGGAAAATGTTTTTTAAGCGGAACATACATATTTCAGATATGTGTCTTCATCTTTATTGCCATATTCATATTCACGACATTTCGACCTTTTTCCGTTACGGCTCTCTTCAGATTATTGAACTAACAAGTCTTTGGGTCAAGTCACTGCATCTAACGAACGCTTTTATCGATTAGGTTTTTGGGACCTATAAAACTAATGTCTCAGTAAACATTTTACATGAGCTCATATTGCAGTTTCGAAGCTAATAATTTTCTCCAGCACTCCATATTACTGGTTTTCATATTGTATTCATTTCTGTGCTTGGCCGGATTAGGAGTTTTTTCTTTCTAAGTGTATCTACTGCTTCCTTAAGTTTTAAGTTGTGAGTTCCATACCTGGCTACATCAATGCCTGGCTAAATCAATACCTAGCTACATTAGTAGTGAACAAATAACTTAGTTGCGCCAAAGTAAGACATCAGGAAGTAGCATGACTGATAGAACGAGAACGATTTTGCCCAGTGGTTGAAATAAAGGGTTCGATTCGAAATTCCAATCACCACAAGATAGTCGGAGTGTACAACGGCCGAAACGTCAATAATATGAATATGACAAAAAAGATGAGGGCAAGAGTGCGAAAAATGTAAATAATACTTCATCTCAGAAGCGTAGACAAATAAGAACTGTAAGTTATATGTAGGTTATACAACGGGTGACCATAGACAAGGTAGGCGTTAGGCTTTTAGTTGTTGAAAAAGCATTCTCTCGGGAATTAATACCTGAAAGAAACCGGCTAATGAGAGAAAAATTGGGTACATGACATGGCGGGTCTTCACTGTAAACATCTGAAGACGTGAAAAGAAATAAAGCTCGTCGAAGATTTTTCATGGAATTAGTTGATTTTTCGACGATGGGAAAAATGGTTGTTGGGCAGAAAATGATTAATCGTATACTAAACGTTTTTAAATTCTATGAAGGTGGGAAAATTGACGATCGGGCTCTTCTTGCCCAGATATAGCAAATCCGTCTGGTTTGGTTATGGTCATATCGAATCTTGTATTAATTGAAATTTAGTACAAAAATATAATACATTTTACTTCATAGTTTTACTTCATAGTTTTAAAATCATTACAAAAAAAAAACATATAATTTTTTAAAAATCCTATTCTTCTTTCTATATTTCTGAGAGTAGGTATTGCAACTATTTACAGTATTCAGACAGATTGTTGTCCACATTTTGTTGCCATATTCACACTGTTGTTCGTTCCGGGATCTTCAGGTTTCAATCTGAACTTTTTATATAGTCCACAAGTGTAGATGGTTCTAATTCTACGCCCCATAACTTTTGGATATCTCAGTTATTTTAACTTACTAACATTTTATTCAACTCTTCAAGCTTTTGTGGCCATGTATTGAACTCATTGGATCAAATCATTATTTGGATCGAGTGTATTCAATGGGATATGTATGTTTGGACTTTTTGGCACTTATAAACCTAATATCTTCGTAAATATTTTTACTTGATCTTATACTACATTTTTTCTTACTTTTTTTTAATCGCATCACCCATTGCAAGGTGGTAACGCCACTGACGTGCAGGGGGCTACATAAGTGTAAAAAGATTAGAGGAGAGTGAAGAAGAGAACGAACCAGTTACAAAGGAGCAAGAGAAGGATGGGAATACAGGTGTGATGACAGTTACAAAGGTGGAGAGAAAGAAAAGGATATACGGGGTGGTCTAGAAAGAACTAGAGTCAAGTGGTTAAGAGATGGGTATTGATATTGCATTTAAATTCATGCAGGTTGTAGCCTTCAGGAAAGCAAGAATATGGAAGCGAGTTTCACAGGCAGGAAGTGCGAAAAAAGAAGCTGCAGTAGTAGAATTGTCGTCTGCATTTGATTGATCTAACTGTGAATGGGTGGAACTCAGTTGCCAGTCTGGTTGCACGAGTAAACACCTGTTGCAGAGGCACCAGTGACTTAAGTTCGTTGGAGCAGAAGCTATGAAAGTATTTATAGAACAGACAGAGGAAAAGCAACATCCAGTCGATGGGAAAGTGGTTGGAGTCAAGTCGCCAAGTCGGTACCTATCACATTACTGAATCTCCTTTGGAGCTTGTAAAGAACACTGAAATGAACAGCAAGGGGCGCCTGACCATATATGGCAGCAGTACTCCATGCAGGGACGAATGGTTGATTTGTATATATGAAGGATGGATTCAGGCGAGAAAAAACATCCTGGCCTGACACAGTGATCCAACCTTCCTAACAGTGGATTTAGCTGTTGACAATGTAATGGTTCTATTTGAGATCGGGAGAGAGCGTATTGCTCTCAGGGAGAGACGCTTGGTCCATGCTTATGGAAGGTAGGAGAGATTGCCTGTGATGATTGACAGACAGCAGTTTGGTCTTAGACGCATTGAAATTAACAAGCCACTTCTTACCCCAATCCACCATAGAATGTAGATCCCTCTCAAGATCAGCAACAAGGTTATGTTTGTCCGGCACGCCAGATTTCTTACTGATATTGTTATTTTTTGTAACTCTCTGTATTATTAGTTCCCATATTGTATTCATGTGTATGCTTGGCTGACTTAGATTTTTCTGGCTTAGCATATGCGTTCATTCCTCATGTTTTCATGTTTTTCAGACATATTTTTTAAATATTGTCTGCATCTGTTCTTTTCACTTCATCCCACTGAGAACTGTAGTCTTTTTATCCCTCAAGAGGTGGTCAGCCATGCTTAATTTTTTCTGTTTTTTCTCGTGTTACGATCTTAAGTTATTCTTAGCTTAAGGGGTCAGCCTGTTTCTCATTAATAATTATTGTCACAGCTACACGTGATAATATATACACGGTTCTTAATCATGTTTTGCTCTACAGCGAGTGGTCTTACTCTTTTCTTCGTCCACCCCACTCTCATCAGTATTCTTATCCTTCTCCTACCCTCTCCCTGACACCCCCTGTAACCTGTCACTCTTTCTCATAACTTACCTCTTCAGGAGCGATGTATGCATAGTGCTGAAACATACTGGACGTTTGTTCCGATGTTATATGGACTATAGATCTTTTGTACTCTTCCCAATAAGAACATCACACCAAGGCTATTTTCTGAGTGTTGTTATCATCTTGTACTATTATATCCCAGTATGTTTAGGCTGCTATCAAGGTAGTTGTTACGTTGTAGGGTACTGCTTATACTGACTATTTCCTGTTCATAAGTATTTATTTCGCCACTTATGACTTTTGATCGATATTGTACGCAGCGAGTAATCACATAACTTTAAAGTATATTTGTGGTGGGGTCGAGGATGAGGTACTGTCCGGTGAAAGTTATCTTCCTGTGTGCGTATATTTTGAACTTAAGATATTAGTACAACCAGGAATACTAGTTTGTTGTTGTTTTCTTTGCCCAGTGTGAATTGTATCGATGATCTTATTGAATTAACATCATACAGTAGTTGCTGAAACGCTTCCTGGTGTGGACAGAGTATGACGGTATCATCTATGTATCTCAGCCACAGATTTGCCTTTAGTGATGTTAATTCTAAAGAAATTTCCTCGAAATATTCCACGAAAATGTAAGCCATTGTTGTAGATAATGGTGAACCCATGTCATCCTGTCGGTATATGTCTGATCCCATTCCGAAGTATGTTGACGGTGTACATAAACATGTTTCTGTTCTATTCTCTGTATTTCTCTTTGCTTTAGTGATATTGGTCATATTATATATTTCAAGAATATATTATTATTGGTACTGACTTGGCTTCTTGGCTTCAGTCACCTTTCACACTACCGTAATGTAGCTTCCTTTGCGTTTGCTATGAATAATTTCATAGTAAGTGTTAGAATTATTTTCCTGCTACGATACCTAGACTTTCTGAATTTAAGTGAAGTACTAGATTGTCAATAAATACTCATCAATTTCCACTTGAAATGGCTAGATATAAGCGTAAGTTCTATGATTAGAGTTTCTTCTATCGCATTTCTTATTTTTGAAACTCTCTTCTGGTTTCTTGTTTCCCAGTCAACTTTGATATTTAGAAAGGAAAATTTAATGCCAATCGTCATCTATCTTTTGATTCTTCTTATTGTTTTCGCTCCTTAATAATATACCACTTTTTATATATATAAATATTTTTTTACTCAGTAACTCCGTGTGCCCTAATAGATTTGCTTCCTTGCTTTGGGAGAAATGATTTTAAAAATATTATCCTAGTTAAAGTTTATCGCTAATACTTTAATTTTAAAGCAGTAAAGAGTAGACTGCATAAATACATGGGTTTTCTATTTGTTGCGGGGCGTTACCCACTTAACTATGGACTCTTTTTACCTGTATATTAACTGAGAGTTAATCGCTCTCGTGGCTTCAGTTCAGCTTAGCACAGTCTGTCAGTGACTAGTAAGTCAAGTTTATCTATTTTTGCCTTAATATATGTTGTTAACTTTACCACCGTGTTTCTAGTTATCATTTCGTGGTCACATTACCGATCCACATCAACTTGGCGACGAGGATTTTGAACATCAACTGGTGGACGAGGATTTCAAAAATCAATGAATATTCTACTCAATAAACCCAGTTAACTCCACCAGAAAAATACGAGTTCATAAAAAAGAATACCTACCTCATCGACCGGCGAACGGGAACTTCGAAAAACTAAAAACCAGTATCAGATCTACAGCAATGAGCAAAGATTCGAGCTAGTATACTAACACCGACTGACCAAGTGATAACTCCCCCTCACTCAACAAACTTCGAAGTACCAAAATATACTCCATCTAAACCAACCTGCAACTGTTTATAAAAAGGGAAAAATATAAAATAAAACAACTTCGAACGAATTCAAGTCAAAACGTCACACCAGGAAATAATCTACAAGTACCTTCTAAAATTTTGGCGACGTAAAAAAAATAAGTGTGAGAAACTTCAATAATTAAGTGTCGCATGAAAAATCTTTGACAAGCTCGGAACAACGGTATTACAGAGAAAAAATCTGTAAGTGGATTTTTTGGCTTCTCATCTTTTGCATCTGTCTTACAAAAATCTGTAACTACAGTTAGTATTTTTCTTCTTTGTTTTTTTTTTCTCGTGAAAATGGGTCATTTAGTCTGAAATGAAAAATGGAAGATTTTCAGAAAGTAACAATCCAATTAATGAAAGCTCAGTTAGATTATCAGCAAAAAAGTGACGAACAACAGAAGAAAACCGAAGAGCGATTACTTCTACAACAACAGCAACAACAACAACAGCAACAACTATTTATAGAACTTCATAAACAACAGAAAGATTTCCAAGAGCAAGCTTTTAAAAAAGTAAGGAATGTCAAAGTCAAATAGAATTGTTATTATACAAATAGCAAAGAAACATCTGATGACGATACTGCATTTTCCCAGGGCACTATCTGGAGTACCATGGAAACTTTCGAATATGTACCCGAAGATGAAAAAACCTTCGATGCTTTCTACAGGCGGTACGAAGATCTACTCAACGTTGATTGCAAAGAATGGTCAAATTCGAAAAAAGTTCGACTATTACTAAGAAAATTGGGTACCACAGAACACAGTAGGTTCGTTGACTTTATCTTTCTCAAAAGAACAACGGACTTAGATTTCTCAGAAACATTTAAGTTACTGTCTGAACTATTTGAGCCTAACAGAGTGACTCTTTCATAAAAGATGGAAAGGCCTAAATCTATTCAAGCAGGTTCAGCAAGACTATCTGACATTTACGACTACAGTGAATAACTACTGTAATGACTTTTATTTAGCAACTTTATCTGCTGACGACTTCAAATGTCTGATTTTTCCCTAGGGTTTAGTCTCAGCTGCAGACGCTGAAATTAGACGCCGAGTGCTGACAAAACTAGAGAATGAGCCGGGTCTAACCCTCTAAAAATTGGCAGAGGACTTCCAGAGGGTCGTATCCATAAAATGCGACTCTAGAAATATCGAAGAGTCAGGAGAAATGATTTTAAAAATATTAAGATATCAAGACCAAAACACTACTCCCCGGAGAAAGACAAAAGTAAATCTATGCGACCAAAATATCGTGACAAGCATACTACGAATAGAAAAGAAAATTTACCACCAGGACCGTGTTATATCTGTGAAAACCTACACTGGACGAGGTTTTGCCAGTCCAAAAAGAAGAAGACCTGTCAAGATTGTGGTAAAGCTGGCCATGTAACACATTGCTGCTGGTATGTTAAAAATTTAGGAGACCCAGAATTAAATTTAGGCAGACGCAGTAAAGCGAAAAAGAAGATGGAAATTTGCGCAAATACGTAATTGTGCAAATATTTAACACAGCGATAAAATTTCAGCTTGAGAGTGGGTCCGACCTTACGTTTATTAATCTGGAGACAACTGAAAAAGCCAACTTTATTAAGAACAAAGAACAAAGAAAACAGCACGTTCTGTAACAAGCGATAAAATTAATATTTTAGGTGAAGTATTTTTTGCTGTAACATTAAATGGAATAACAAAAGAATTAAAGGTTTATGTTATGCAAAATACAGAAGACTTATTTGGAACAGATTGGATTGAGAAGTTCAATATGTGGGATTGTCCTGTAAGTATGTTTTGTCGTAAAATAGAAAGTACAACCTCCAACATCGAGGAACTGAAACAGGAACTCAAGCAAAAATTCCCAGATGTGTTTTCAGGCGGTTTAGGAAAATGTACCAAGATAAAAGCACAATTCCAGTTAAAAGATAACGCTTAGCCCGTGTTTAAAAACAAAAGAAACGTTCCGTTTGCGGCGGTGAACCAAATCGACGATGAGTTAGACAGATTGGAAAATGCAGGTATCCTGTCTAAAATAGATTTTAGTGAATGGGCTGCACCAACAGTATACGTAAAGAAAAAAACCAAGACAAATCAGAGTATGGGCTAATTTCTCAACGGGATTAAACGCCGCACTAAAAGACCACCACTATCCTCTCCGTAGCCCCGAAGAGATATTTAATAAACTAAACGGTGGCAAATGTTTTTTCTACAACTGACTTATCGGATGCATATTTACAAATCCAGGTTGAGGAGAACTGTTTTGTATAAATGCACATAGAGTTTTGTATAAATTTAATAGATACGGATACCATGCTGGGCGACCTTGATTTCGCAACTGCCTATCTTGATGATATCTTAATTACTGGTAAATCGGTGAAAGACCATCGGGAGAATATACTAAGCGTATTTGACAAAAATTCAAGAATACAGCTTCAAAGTCAAGGAGGCTAATAAAATATTTGGGGCATATCATTAACAAGATGATATATTGTTAACCTTAGCAGCGTGTTTCGAGTTACCATTTCGTGGTCCCATTACCGGTCCACATTACTGTTCCAGTAAAATATTTTCTGGGTG
The DNA here is from genome assembly GCA_037127315.1 of Ascarosepion bandense. NCBI lineage: Eukaryota > Metazoa > Mollusca > Cephalopoda > Sepiida > Sepiidae > Ascarosepion > Ascarosepion bandense. The sequence continues at coordinate 839,376 of JBBBDQ010001516.1, read as the reverse complement.
AATATTAATAGCAGATAAGTTCTTATATCTTCCAGTTTTCACTCCATCTTTTGAAGCGGAATACAGGTTTATCTCTTGTTTGCCCTGTTCAGTATTGAACTTTCGGTTCCTTCTAATATATTTTAAAGACCTGGGTATGATAATAAACTGCATACGGCAGCAAGGCCTCTGATTGGGAGGCTGTGATGAGCATGGAATCACCTCTTAATTGCTGTTGTTCTCAGATCCACCCTGACCTGGTGTGGTAGAACCTATTAGGGTCCTAACTATGGGCTAATATTTAACCCCTAAACAAATGTCAAAACACTATGAAAGTATAAAATACACTTTTATAAAAATAGATACATAAAAATAGATATTTATAGAAAAATATACATTTTTGAAAATACATTATTACCATAACAATTTTTGGAGAAAAAACATATTCTCAGCAAAACCATTTTTGAATAGATAACCAGAATACATTTTCAGTTATCTAACATAAACATATAAAAACAAAAACACTATCATTAAAATCTGACTAAATCAACTTTCTCACTATAACCGAACATTAAAAAAAATAATTTAAAACCCAACATATTTGGCATTAAATGACCCACAAAGGTTGATATTCTGTTAAAAATAACTCAAACTGTCAAAACGCAAACCAATGTATCTTTCATTCTTCTGCACTCCGTGTAGTTCCTTGCCTTTTGAGCGACTTCATCGCCTTTCTTGGGATGAGTTGAGGTTTTGGTGCTATTCTTCACAGTTTTTCTAACTGTGGTTTGGAGAGTTAAATTTATTTATATATCTCTACTCAAACGCTTCCACAGGGCAAAAACCTGGCTGGAGTTATTTGAAAAATGATTGCATCATAAACTTGGCTAAGAGATCAAGGTTAATATTGCTGTTATGTAAGCGGAGGTGAGATGAGAGATGCATACTTTTTGGGAAAATCTAATTACGAAAATAAAACCACTTGAAAACAAAAAAAGAAGCCTTGAGGCACGTATCTCAGGCCCATTTGTTAAACGAAGTCAAAATTTACATCCATTATCCTTTTCTCATTCTCAACTCTATATTGCTTATTAAATGCCTGTAAGATAAGTTTTTTGCGATAACTATATGAGTTAAAAACTATTTGGACGCTCTTTTATTCTTACTTAACTTTGAACGATATTTTGTGACTGCATCTACTATACTTTCTGGTTACAACAGCCAGTGATGACGGAACATGAGATATTGCTACAACACCTTTGCTGGATCTGCTCTATTCTGATGGAGTTAGAAATATAATCTTGTGAGTCATTAATTATTTCCCTCTCTACAACCTCTTTCCCACAGTAAAAATACATTGCGTGGCACTCGGTGCTCTGTCATTATTTCTATAGAAAGTGTTTAACAAACTACATCCTTTATCCGAACACTTTTACACATTTACAATCAGAAATGAACAAAAAAAACCCAAAAAAACAAAAAAACAAAAACAGCCACATTAACCATGCCGACTGAATCGGGAATATTCAATAACGGGACAACTCAGCACCAGAAAAAACCGAATTCATAACCGAATAAATGTAATTTATGAAGGATTAAACCGTAATTATCTTCCGATAGTGATAAATAAGTTGAGTTCAGAAAATTTCTTCCAAAGATCTGCAGTTTTATGGAACAGATGTTCAGTAGGACGTATTCCAAATCACTGCAGTTTTGAACTCTTCATATCTATTGCTAACCGTTAGGTTTCCAGTATAGTATTTACTTCGTCTCTCCCCACTTAGACACAAGGACGAGGTTTTATAATGGGGAACCCGAACACGTGCGAACGGGCAAGGGCCAAAAATTTCCCAGTTCCCGCAAACCTCAGTTCTGCTAGCTCGGGTTGCGACCACCGGTCCACCCCTTTAGTACAATGGGGTAGCACCGCTTCGTGACACTCTTCCCCTGAACCGGACACTTTTCAATATAATCTTTCTCAATTGGATGCTTTCTTCAGACAGAGATATAACGGAGCCTTATTCTGTTCAAAAACAGAGACGTAACTGACAGATGATGAACCCTACCTTACGCAGTTTAGAATTAATGTTATCTTTCCGGTATAGACACTTGAATTTCAATTCCTGCCATTTCTTATACTGATGCCACACAACATTGTACCCTATTATCTTGATTAGCTATTGATATTTGTATTATGTAAGCATGAGTAAGACTAATATTTGGTCAGGAACGTTGTATTTAAATTACAATAATTCAAAATTAATTAAATAGAAAATTAAGTGAATTAATTAATTTAATGGAAAATAGTATATATAATAAAAAATATATAATATAATATAATATTAATATAACATAATAATAGAAATATATGCACTCTCATAGAAAGTAGAAAATAATATAACACATATAATATAATAATATATTAATAAAAATATAATAATCGAAATCATATATGATAAAATAAGAGAAAATAAAATTAATTAATTTAATAGAAAATTAATAAAATTAAGTTAATTTAATTAAATTAATAGGAAATTAAATCATATTAATAGAAAATAAAAATTTTCTATTGAAATTTGTATTGTATGAACATAAGTGAGACAATGTATTTGTCTATATTTCTGAGATGAGGTAGTATTTACAGTAATACGGAGATGCCAGAGAAAATTATTAGTTTCAAAATTGCAATATGAGCTCTGGTAAAAAAATACTATAGAAAATCATTAACATAAAAAAATATTAGAGAAAACCATTAACATCAAAAAATTGCAACAAGAACTCTGGTAAAAAAAAAAGGGGTTGCTGAACATTAGGTTTATAAGTATAAAAATTCAGTTGTTCTTGTCCTTGGTCCTGTGGATATAGACGTTGGTTCCTCTCTGTTACTTGACCCACGGAGTTGGTGAACGTAATTTTCTGACTGACTCTGCTATAGTCTGACGTTACAAAAGCTCGCGATGACGGAACATGTGATATTGCTGCCATATTCTTGCTGGATCTTTTCTGTTCAGGATTAGATGGAGAGAACTCATGACTACCAAAAAGAGTCACCGCATAAAAGGGATGGAGATGATTGTAATAAAGGGTTCTGTTCAAAATTCTTATCGCCTGAAGAAGGCTGGAGCGTAAAATGGCAGAAACGTCGTACAAATGGCAATAAAGATAATGTAAATACTATAAGTGTGACAAATATTTAAGCAGAAACGTTGTTTTTTAAAAACCGAGATCAATTTTGCTATTGCATGATTCAGCGCTAAATTTAAATATCAAAATCAACGAATTCCTTTATTTTTATAATCACGCTTAGAAATACAGTATGTAGTAATTGAGAATTTTCTCTTATTTGACAAAACTTTTCAAGGAATATGTGCACAGAGTCGCTCAGTTCAAGACTTGGTTCATTATAGTCGAATAAAATAAAAATGTAGCCAAATTATTTTTGAGAATAAAAAAATTATGAAAGTTGCTCTCACTTGAAGACGTTTGTTAAAAGCTGATCACTGAAACAGAATAATTAAATTAGTATCATCCCCTAATCCAAAGAAAAGTATATTTAAATATGGATAGTAAAAAATGAGTGGAGCGAAGAAAAACTTTTAAAAATCGGCAAGGTACTCTGATAGTTGTGCCATTATGTAGAAGCAATGTGACCTCGTAAATTATGATCAAAAGCAACTTTAAAATTGATGTAAAAAACAAAGCATATATCAGTGAGTTAAGTATCATATGTGATACAAATTCTGAAAATCATGTCCCATAATAGACATGACCAACTGGGAAGAAGATTTTCCCACAGTAAGTTGCCATTACTTTCTACGGTAGAATGGTTGTCAGTCAAGATTATAAAATACTATCCGTTCTGCTATTTAACCCATAACTGGAGGGAAAAGTGACAGATTGATATATTTAATTGGTATTTGTGTTTAAGGGAATGCAATGAATTCAACTGGAATTCGAACTCTCTGATTCCATCTTACCAGTTAAAATTCACTGCACCACAGCGCACATACTTATTTTATTTTTTTAGCCATTATCGAGGATGAGTTTTGTTTTTATCTCTAGCTAAATGTATGCTTTTATGTTTGTATCTAGAGCTATTGGAAGTATTTTTTGCCAAATATGGTCAGCACATTGTGACTGGGTTCATACTTCATGTTATTGACATATTTACCCCAACTGGAGCGAGATGTGCCATAAGGTCGAAGCTCAATGTGGGAAACCTAGAAGCATACAAGTAGGCAAGGCAGAAAAACTGCCCAGTCCCTGCAAGCGTCGGTCGCGCCGACCTCGTGGATGGGCACTGGTCCACCCCTCCTGTGCAACGGTGTGGCGAGACCGATATACTTTTTGTAAATTGCATGCCTATCCTCAAACAGAGATACAACTGAGCAGCACTCAGTCTTCGAGGACAGAGACGCTACTGAGAGATGATTCCGATCCCCACCCACAACAAAGTTGATGTTATTGAATGATTGGCATTTTCTTTTTATTATTCGTGCTTCCATTATTTACGTAGATCAGATTATTTCACTTGTGTTTTTTACAAGAATATTTCGAATGGATTTTGGTAGGTATCTAATTAAGCTATGCTCGCAGAGGGGTAACGTGAGTCTTTTTGATAAGCACATCGTGGTATGTTCAGTATAATTATTCATTATTTTGGTTTAATAAGAAACAGAGTTCCTTAGGCGGCATTCATAATCATAAATATATTGATTCTTTAATTTAGATTGAGTTGTTATGGTTGATGACAAAGTTTGATGTTTTGATTTTTTGTAGTAAATAATTCATTTAATTTTCTTGTTTTGGTAAATTTGGTTCAGTATTTCTTTATAATGATTCTAAAAATACTCATCTTTCTTATAGTTAACGTGTATTTGGCTTCTATAAAACAGTTTGATATCATTGCTTTTGCCTGCATTGTTATTTCTTAATTTAAAATGAGTATTTTAATCTGCTGGTCAATGAAGTGGATGTGAAAACGGTTGTTGTCTCTGCTAATCTGTTTCCGTTTCGAGATTGTTATATATGCTAAAATAGATCAAAAGAACACTTATTCAAACCGATGCATTTCATTTTCTATCAGTATTCAGCCATTATTAGTTTGTCCCACCGTCCCTGGAAGCGCATTTTTTATGGTTTTTATATCCTAATAGAATCGTTGTTCTTGTTCATCACTTACATCGCCGCAATTATCCGGAAACTTATCTAGATGGCTATGTAAAAAATCAGGCTTAATGCTCATATTAACGTATTACTGATAAAGTTAATTATTGATAAAGCTTATCAGTTAATTTGAACTTTGGCAATAAATAAGAAAATACGGTACTTCTGTTTTACAACATTTGACTCAAAAGCACTCTCTTTTCTCATAAAAATAGTTTATTTTAGGTGGCTGACATAGATTGCCCAACCTACCTGAAAACTGATGGATTTCTACGAACTTTATTTACTAAATGATGCGATCAACCAACTTCATAAAATGATGTTTTCTTTTCCAAAAATGAGAAATTTAAGAATATTAAAAACTGTAGCTTACCATGAAAATCTAAAGTCATTTTTGGAATCCGTACCACCACATTATCTAAAAAAACGTATTTTGTTTCTTGGCACCAAAAATCGTGTTGACCAATGCTGTCGTTGATTAGAAGGCAAGAGGTGGTGTTTTTATGCGAGTAAGAAGTAAATACTTTGGTTCTAGTTCTGTATTAACTTAAATAAATGGGATCTTATTATTACCCTAGTGCTCACATCTATCTATCTATCTATCTATCTATCTATCTATCTATCTATCTATCTATCTATCTATCTATCTTATCTATCTTTCTATCTTATCCATCTATCTATCGTATCTTATCTATCTATGCAGATGTATACATGAATGTGTTTGTTTTTTTATGTTGTGTTTTTTAATCATTTCACCCCGACTGAAATTGGTAGAATTTAAATTTCCGGATATTGTAGCTATCAGGGAAGTATGTAAACGGAAGAGAGTTCCAAAGACGGAAAGGAAGAGATATGAAATTGTTGGAATATAAGTGGCGGCTATATTTAACTATTTCAACAGTAAAAGGTTGGGATCGAGATGCAAACTTAGCAACACGCTTCAATTTATGCGTAGGAAACACCCAGGAAAAACGATCATCAGAGCAGTTGGCATGAAAATATTTGTAGAAAAGACAGAGGGAAGTCACGTTATGACATTCTAAAATGACTAGTAATAACCAAATCGAAAAGGTTGTCCGATACACCCACTTTGCAAACTGTGAACAAAATTGGTTCTAGACGAATATTTCCAATGTTTTTCTTAACGTGAGCATGCTTTAAGACCAATATTTTGCGTCTGCTCTGTTTCGAGTCGATGTCTGTTGAATAGGTTGGTTGTAAGCAAAATCAGACATGAGAAAATGCCGTGTTTAACGTTTACCTCGGCAGAAATGTTATTAGTTAGCACCAATTCTCTGTGCAATAACTTTTGGCTGTTAGAGATTCTAGTGTGGCGAGATCCGTTGATGGATTCTGAAACATAATATATATCAAAATAATAAGATGGTTTCCGAAGAAGAAAAAAAAACGAAATTTTTTAAAGTGGGCGAGGAAAATAATATGTTTTCAAGCCAGAAAGCAAAAATATGAACGCCTACAGAACAGAATGACTGGATACAAAATGATACTTAAATTACCTTACGTAGAAGGACAGAAAACTTGAAGTTGGACTAGAAAGTTATTTGGAACTTGTAATGGATAACCTTCTACAATTTCAAGACTCAATCCAAGTATCAAGAACCACTCAAGTTAGGAGGTCACTGAATTAATTTGCAAAAAGAGAAAATAAGAAATGCAGTTTATGTAGAAAAATAACGGTTAATATTATACATTTTTTTAATTATTTTACCCCAAGTAAGTCAATAATTGCACTTAGACTCATGAGGTTTACTAGTAGTGAAAACAATCAAGACCTTAGTAAAAATAAAGGGGAAAAAAAGAAAGGAAAGATGGTGCTGCATTTATATTTTTGAAGATTGTAGTTGGCAGGGAAGCAAGAAAGCAGAAGGGAGTTTCACAAAGGATCGGGGAAGCACTGTTTCAATTCCTCAATGCTACAATTCTCAGAAAGAAATGGTAAACAAAATGGAATAATGTATTATGAAAGTAACGGAATAATGAAGGGAATGAAGTACAAGAATACGAAATAAATCGAATAATGCAATACGATAAAGAATGGGATATAAAATGAATGCAACATGAATACGAAGGGAATGGGATATTGGAACACCAAAAGAAATAGAATACGAATAGAATGAAATAAAAGTATAAAAAGGGATTAATGTTAATCAAACAGAAAGAGAAAGAATAATGTAATACGTACGGATTAGATTAGGAGCGGAATGGAAGAATAGAATATTAGGATAAAAATGTAATGGAATAATCGAATACGAAAAAATAATTAAATTTGAAAGCTATAGAATAACCAAATATGATCGGAATACAATACAAAAGGATGGAATAAGATATTATGAACCAAATGGGATATAAGTGAATGGAAAGGGAAATAATGGAATACGATGGTAACAGGATAATAGAACACGGATGGAATCAAATAATAGAATACGAACGAAATGGAATAATAAAATACGAGCCAAATATAGAATGGAATACAAACGGAATATGAAAAAAGTAGAATATTAACAGAAAGGAATAATGAAGTACGAACGGAATGAAATAATGGAATAAGAACAGAATGAAATAATAGAATACGAAACAAAAAGAATAATCGATTAGGAAAGGAATAAAATATTAAGTTGATCGAAAAATAGCATACAACATGAGAAAATTGAAAATGAATTGATCGGCGACAATTCGTCCCAGTGTCCGCAGTATGGTGGGTTATGGTGGAACTAAGAAATGTAGTTCCTTAGAACATTTGTTAGGAAAAAAGTTAAGTGAAATATATTTTAATATCTATTTATTTTAAAATTTTTATCAATTTTTCTGGATATAATTTTGATAGCACCATAGATATGAAAATGTTTGAAACGTAGAATTAATTAAAGTGGCGGTTCATGAAACTGCAAATATGTAGTGTTTAATAAATGAATAGGATTCAAATTCAGTTAAATGCTGAGATATATTGAGAAATAAAATTTAATAATTAAAAAAAAAATCTAAGAAAACTATAAGGTCTAATTCGATTCGAAACCACTACACTGAGAGAATTCTAATTAACCAGCTATAATGTCTTCTCAGCTTTCCATTCTTTTAAAAGTTGAAGCTAATAGAAGTAGGTTACATTAGTCAATTGGTTAAGCCTCGTTTTTCGGTAGAATATTTTTTCTCATTAGTTTTTTACTATAATGTGTTCATTATTACTATTATTACTGATTTTTTGTTTCAGCGTTGAGGCCGTTATACATTCTATGACAGTTAAATGAAACAGATAATAATTTTCGACTAAATTAAAACGCCCATTTAAATTTCTTGTTAGCCGATTTCATATCATGGGGAAAGCTTTTACTTTTAGTAGTAAACTAGTTACCCGAGGTTTGTCATTGGTATATATTTAGACTATTTTAAAACCCTAAGGAAACTATGAATAAAATAAATCGTTCGTTGTTTTTTTATATCCTAAAATTCATTGTATACAATTCTCGAAATCTGTTCAAAGTAGAGGGTTGTTGAATGAGCTGTGGGATATGAATGTAAGAGGAAATGTTAAAAAGTGGAAATTATTAGGATAAGAAAGAAACTCTTGACTTTTGAGAAGTTATAGAATGAGCGATACAGGGAATCATCCACTCAGGTCTTCCTTCCCCAAAATAGCCGCTCTCTGAAAAACATATGAGTAGGAGCTCTTTACAATTAGAATATTGAAAGTGATTTGACTCTGTGTGTCGAAGCTTTCTTCTTCTTCTTCTTCTTCTTCTTCTTCTTCTTCTTCTTCTATGTGCTTTGTCCTTTCAGGACGTAGGCGCTCATTGCTTTCCACGTCTACATATCCCTGGAGGCTCTTAGCACGCTTTACCTGTTACACCACTCAATCCCCGTTCTGTCATCCACTTGTTCAGATCATTCAAATATGTTATCCGCTGCTTTCCTCTGTCTATTTTCTCCTCTATCTGGCTTGTTAGTATCAGGTTCTTCAAGCCCTCTTCCCCATTGCATGTCCCAAGAAATTTAGCTATCTCTTCCTGATGCTCAGTATGAATTTCCTTTTCGTTTCCATCATTTTCAAAACTTCATCATTGCTCATATGCTCCATCCATTATATCCACAGCATCCTTCTGTAGAATCCCATTTCAATTGCTTCAAGTTTATCTTTCATCTTTGATGATATTGTCCAGCATTCACTGCTATATTGAAGAACTAACATCACATAGCAATCCAGTACTCATTTCTTTGTTTTTAGTGAAATCTTCCTGTCTCTTAATACTCTACTCAAGTTCTGGAACGCGCTCTTTCCCGCGCCAATTCATCATTTAGTCTTCTTTGAAAACTTTCCCAGGATTTACATTTTTGTACCTGTTTGATTTCAGTATTCCCCACTTGTATTTGGCTTTTTTTGCTGCACTTTTTTCTGACTACCATGCATTCGATTTTCTTGCAGTTTATTTGGAATTCTTTCTTGTTACTCCCTTCGGCTACCGTTTGTAGCAGTTCTTGTAGTTTCATTCTCCGTGTCTGCTATCAGCACTGTATCATCTGCGTACAATTCTAAGTTAGTGGACTAAATCTATGGGACTCATCTGAATATTTACCATGGAAATAGAGAAAGTTTTGTGTCTAATGGAGGGAAAAGGTTGCTGATGGCAAAAATGTAGTATGGATTTTAAAGGTGGCGTGTTGGTGCATTATAAGTGTGGGAGTGTCAACCTGTCAGTCAGTTAAGTACCATACATGATACACACTTTCATGTTCTTTTTCGAGACATGACTTTTTGGGAAGAAGATTATCGCGCAGTAGGATACCATTGCTCTCTGTGGTAGAATGTTTGCCAGCCAAGGCTATAGAACCCAATCTGTTCTGTTATTTAACTCATAACTGGAGGAAAGAGATGGATTAACACCTTTCCCAAGTGTATTTGTGCGTAAGTGAATGCGAGGAATTAAACATGAATTCGAACTCGCAACCGAATTTGTCCTTACGAATCGATATCCCCTGCACCACAGCGCACATCCTGTATCCACGTGTTAAGAATGATAAAATATATGTATAAAAAATACTTGTTTTTTCTGTTACAGAGTGTTTATTCTTTTTAATAGTGAAGAAACGAAGCTGGGCCGTAATTACTGCCAACCCCCAGCATTTGCAAAGCCCCGGGAAGCCGAAAGCTTCTTGGCTCCGCAGAACTATTGTAATGAAAAAAAAATAACAAAATAATTATTAGGATTAACTGGAAAATTATTATCATACTTGTATGTTGAAATAGACATCTATCAACCCGTCTCGCTCTCTTTCTCCTTATATATATATATATATATATATATATATATATATATATATATAATCTTTGTTAGAAGCCTTTCGAGCCCCGAGTAGGCCGCAAATCATTAGTAATTAAAATAAATGGAACTTTAGAGAGAAATAGATTAAAGATATCAGTTTCAACAAACATAAAAAGTAGCTAAAAGTTGTGCAAACGTTCGTAACGTATAGCTTCAAAACGTCAATTCCGCAATTTCTTCCGTTTTTTCGTGATCACGTAATATCTGCGTTCCGAGAGTATGTTATTTTGTTAAAGTAGCTTTTATTGTGGGTTTAGTATGTTCGGCTAAGAATGGGGCGCAAGTTGCATTCTGCCGGTAGAGGGGCCGGAAGGAGCATTCTGCGGAGTCGCGCATGGCGCAATCTGAGGGGGGTGCGAGGTTAGTAAGCACGGCAGTGACTCTCGGTCTTCTTTCTCTGGTCGTAAAAAAAGGATACGAATGATTATAATGATCGAGCCTAAGTTAACTTTGTGCTGAGTTGAAAGAGAAATAAAGTAAAGTCTTACGTCATCGTTGGATGTTTGAGCTTGGATAGAACTGCCGTGCTCAAATCAGAATCGAACTTATTTGGAACGACAACAGAAAATGTTGATTTACTCATAGTTGGATGATTTGGATGACACGTGAATTGAAAGTGGATAAATATATTGAAAGAACGTGGACGTCTTCGTCTACGTGCTTCGACGTCTTTAATCAAGGTGGAAAATAGGGAAGAGGAAGGAAATGCTTAAACATCGTCAGCTAATGGGTGGTTAACGAAGCCCAAGAGGAAATAGAATTTCTGGTTCCTTTATTACTAAATTCATGGGATAATGTATTTTTTTATTCGTTATTATTATTTTATTTATTGGGTTTATTTCATTTTTTCACAGTAGTTGCCAACAAGACATTGTAAACAGATTTTGACTCTGTAAACGAATGCGAGTGTGGTGCAGTAGATGTCGGCGTGGAACGAGAATTCAGAGAATCGTGTTCGAATATTAGTGAAATCTATCCAACACACACACTTACACGCAAATTTCTTTGTCAAAGTTATTGATCTGTCTCTTCCCTCCAGCTATGGGTCACATAACAGAACCGATTGGGTTATGTAGCCGTGGCTGGTAAACAGTCAAAAGCAGAAATCAATGGCAACATACTGCAGAAAAATACTCGGCCCAGACAGTTATCTCTCTTAAAACATCATTTTCTAAGCGTGTATTGCGTATGGCACTTAAGTGAGTGAAAGACTCAGAACTGAAGATTGGGTAGCTCCAGTTGGGATATGTATCCGCGATACTGAATATTTAGTATAACTTTAAGGATAAAGTATTCTAGAAAGTGTCAAGTAAAATTTTGGTAGGAGTAGAATGTATCCAATATTTTATCATAGTCTTTAGCAATTGATCATAAATATATCTGTTTGCTTCAGTAAACTCGAGACCCGATATTCCTCTAGTCGCTGTTGTGCGTTATTGTAAAGTAAAAGAGAAAAGTGTTTCAAATTGTCATTTGTAATGGGATTAATAAATGGTCACTGAATATATGCACGAGAAAAGCAATCAGAAGAAGTCGTAATGTCATTCTTGAGACAAACAAAAGGTCAAGCAAGTGCAGTGGCCTTGTATGACCTTCAAGCGTAAGACACTGTGTAAGTCTTCCATAGCAACTACATTAACTTCATAAGTTTCGTGCAGAAACACAAACGAAGAATTATGATTGGTGCTAATTTATGGCACGCTTTTCGCGGTTTGATCGCTTTGCGGTGTCACCCGGTTGGCTGGGCATAGCCAGACATCGGCCGATTTTATCGGCTTTGTTGACTTGAAATTGACAACTGGCGATGAAATAGACATTCTTTATGCGTGGACGATTCGTTGACGGTGTATGCTAGTCTGCGTAGAAACAGGTGTGACTTCGTACACTTATATATAACAGGTTTGTGGATATAAACAATGAGACATAGTTTCAAGTTTGGATCTGTTATAGGAAGCTGCAGTTAAAAGTATGTGCTCGGTTGAACATATACTCATCCAAGAGAAATGTGAATTCGAAACATTATTTTACAATTTGTTGTATTTGTAGACCGCCTGCAGTCTCTCTCTCACCGGCGCGACGTGGCTTCCCTGTGTCTCTTCTATAAATACTTCCATGGCTTCTGCTCCGATGAACTTAGATCACTGGTGACCCGAGGTTCAAATTGGCACGAGATACTAGATTAGCAACTAGATCCCACCCTTTTACAGTAAAACCGATAAAATACAACCGCAACTTCTATTCCAACAGTTTCTTTTCTCGCACTTCCCGACTGTGGAATTCCCTTCCACATGACTGCTTCCCCCACAGCTACAATCTCCAGGAGTTTAAATGTAAGGTCAATAGACACCTCCTAACACAATAACTCGCTTCCATTCTTTCAAACACTCTTCCCATCCTCCCAACTATCTAACACCCCACTTCTGACATTTCCTATATCTAACCACTCTTTCTATTTACCTTCCCTTATGTAGCCCCAAGCGCAATAGTGGCAGTGGAATGCCTTGCTTGGGGTGAAACGATTAAAAAAAAAACAGCAAGGTAGGATTTATTAGGAGTAACCAGATTCACCTCTTCTAACTTCTTTTTTGTTAACAGGAGTAGATGTATATTTTTTGTATCAAGTTTCTGTTTCAAGTTGGATTTCCGCTTCGCTTCAACTCTATACACCTAACGTCTCTGTATAATTCCTGTAATTTTATTTAGTATTTTTCTCAATAAGATAGGTTCGGCTAGCATCCGGTTCAAACTCTTTTCATGTCTTTTGAATGTTTGTCCCTTGTTTCTAGAAGTTAAGCAACGTTGAGCCTGGTCAGTACTTAGATGGGTGACCGCTTGGGAATACCAGGTGCTGTAAACGTATAGTGACGAATGTGCGTTGTGGTGCAGTGGATATCGGCTTGGAAAAGAAATCGGTGAGCCGAGTTCGAATTCCAGTTGAATACCCTGCATACACTTAAGCACTGGTACCATTGGGAAATGTATTAATGCATCCCTTCCCTCCAGTTATGGGCTAAATAACAGGCTAGGACTTGGGGATTTCTGCCCTTAAAAACAAAATACCAATGAATCTTGATATTCTAAAAGAAAAAATTATTACTAGGCACAAAACTTATATAAAAACAACAATAAATTGTTGAAAGAAAAAGGTATTACCCGCAATAAATAAATAAAATTTAGTTGGCAATAAATGACCCGCCGAGGTGTTGATATGCCATAAAAACAAAACAACCAACAATCTTGTTTCCACTTTCTTCTATCCTCTATTTCAAATCTAGTATGGTTCTCATGTTTTCACCAAAAAACGCAAATTTTATTCATTTGATTTTTTGCAATAGAATCTTATTTCCTGTTCACGTTTCATTCTGGTCTTTTGAACAACAGTACTGATTTATGGCTTATATCCTGTTAAAGATAGGATTTCAGATTGGTCTACTGCAACTCTAAATTTGAACACTCCACTACTATTTTTCTTTAATAGGAGTAAATAGTTTTTTATGGTTTTGTTCACACATCTCATGTATCTTGTGAATAGCAGTAAAGGTTTATCCGTTAATTCATTTTTAGATTTGGTTTGTAGTGAATACGGAACTAAAAGTAACTTTTTTCTCTTCACTTTTACAAATTTCGCAATCCAGTGCGAAATCCTAATTTTGATCAATAAGAAAAAGGATTGACCCGATACTGAAAGAAAAAGACGAATCCAAATTTCTTGATTTGATGGTAAATTAATTTTCTACCTAAAGAAAGGACGCGATATGCAATACTGAGAGAGAAGTTAACAAGCGACGAGAAAAAATATTTAGTTATAAAAAAATAAAAAAATAAAGAAAGAAAGTCAAATCAGTCAGATGAAAGTAAAATTAGACACCGCCAAGATGAGATAAAAGAAACTTCAAACCGCTGACCCGCACATAAGGTTCCGACATACATTCGTTCTCTTTCTCCTTCTCTAGTGCTATTTTTCTTTATCACTTTTTCTTCATATTCACCATTCTCGCCGTTAACAAAGAAGAAACAACAACCACAACAAAGCACTTAAACTTACTCCTAAAATTTAACATCCGATAAGTACAATTTTTCTTTATTGATTTAGCTTCGTTTTTATTTCTCGCCGGCTATAAAAAAGAAAAGGAACACAGACTTTATTAGTACCCTGTTAATTCTGCATAAACACATTCTGCTACTTAAAACTATAACTCTGTATTAACTTAACTGCGTACAACATTTTCTCCTCGAATATATAACTCCTACAAATTGATGTTATTTGTTCTGTTAATAAAATTCTACTTTAATATACAAACGAAATACATTTATTCTTCCAATCTTCAACCTTCTGATGATTCTGAAAACCTTTATTTGTACCAGACACGGCTGACCGTCCCTACTTCAGGTTTCTAGTTCCTTTTAAAATATTTTCATTCTCTTTCCCTCCCAGGAGCCCCTTTTGTTTTAGTAGCCTTATGTCCTTGTTTGAGTTGAACTGATTAAAAATTAATATTATTCGTATTGTTAGTTTTTTTTATCATTCTTACATCATTGACAAATGTTTTAAGTTGAGGATGCATGATAAACGTTTCTAATCAGAAATTAGGATCTGAGATTGGAATGAAATCACTGAATCAATCACATAATACAGAATGTGGTATTAATAATATCAAAAACTTCCAATACCTTCGTGTTTGGATGATTTGGTGCACATAAGAAAGAAGATCCTAATTTGAATTGATAGAAATAGTTAGATAGAAAATATCCAGAAGACGAATGTACCAGTTAATAATTTATATTTTTACAGATATCGTACACATAAATAATGACTTAACATAGCTCCCATTCGCAAAAGATTTTGGATACTTATATAAATATTCAATACTATTTCCTAATGTCATTTGCTATGATTTTATATTGAACAAATGGTAGATTATGCTAAAAGTAATTTTCTTTTAATAGTTTAAAATGATATAGAACAAATATATTAATTTAAAAAAAAGAAGATATGTTTCAGATCTATAGTAATATAGATGACGTGCAATCCATAATTTCGTTAAGTGATGTTGAAATTATTGCTTATATTAAACGTTTTATTTAAACCAATGATTTTTTAAAAATCGTTTCACCCCAAGCAAGGTGGTAACACCACTGATGCGCAGGGGACTAAAATGTAAAAGTTTACGCAGGATGAGAGTAAAGAGAAAGATGAACCAGTTACAGGAGGTGCCAGAGAAAGTGCAAAAGAAGGATGAGAACACAGATGTGAAGACATTTGCGGAGGTAGAGAGAAAGGAAGAGAAGATGTACGGGGTTATGTAGAAAGAACTGGAGTCAAGTGGATAAGAGATGGAAATTTACAATATATTTAAATTCCTGGGGGTTGTAGCCGTCAGAAAAACAAGTATATGGAAGGGAGTTCCATAGGCGGGAAGTTCGAGAAAAGAAGCTGATGGAGAAGAATTGTCGACTACATTTGGTTGATCTAACTGTAAATTGAAGGGACCTTGTTGCCAGTCTGGTTGAACGAGTAAATTCTTGTGGTGGGGACACCAGTGACAAGTTCGTTGGGGCAGTGGATGTGGTGGCTCCGTCTCTGTGCAAATAGAGAACTGCAAAATAAGAATCATTTTATAAAATGACCAACAATAACTTTTATTAAGTAAAAACAATGTATCTACAAAAACATACATTTACTCTGAAAGTATAGGATTATGTAGAGAATACATTCAGTTGAAGCCATAAAATTGCATTCAAATACATATATTTCGGCATTAAATAGCCCAAAATTGTTGATATTCCACTAAACAAAATCATCAACCAACAATACATATCTATAGTATATTTTAGTTAAAGCTATGCAGTTCTGTTCATAATATTTAGATTTCTGCGTTAAATGACACATGCAGTTGTTGATATCTCGCTAAAGAACATCAGAAAATCTACAAAAAAGAATATTGATTAAACCAGGGCGTCATGCTCAGCTTATTGATACCAATCTATCTTCACATGTTGAAGGTTTCGTTTCTGTTCGAAATTCTCTGATAGTTACCAGAATAGACAAGCAGCCGAAGAAGGCTAAAACGTTTTGGCAGGAATAACAAAGATGACGACAGAATTCTGCGTGTAAGCAATATAATGAAATAATTATTTTATACCGAACGGTTGTAAATGAGAGCCGCAGTCTAACCCATGTTTTTTTCAATTCAAAAACATTCCGCATTGCAAGAGGAAAAATCGTTCCCTGGAAGATCACCAAATTTAAAAGACGTCACACCTGCCCAGTTTCTAGATGGGTAATTATTTGGCAATATCAGGTGATGTAAACTTCGATGTGTAGGTGGGGTAATAGATATTGTTTCGGAATTCTTAATCAGAGAGCCGAGTTTCATTTCTCTTTGAATTATTTTTCTTTATATTCTCTTATGAGAAAACGGCTTCGGGAAAATTAAAAATCTCTTCTCCTCCTAGATATGGATTAACTAAAACAGTTTTAGTGTTACAAATCTTATTTTCCTCTCCCTTGAAATTCTTTTAATAAAGATATTTTCTGGTTTTAATAACCGGCAAAGTTATAATAATCTTCGATTGATTGATTTGTTTGTTTAACGGCATAGCATCTGCTTATAGGTCATTTAACGACGAAATTTAATTTTCTTGTGAGCGTTGAAGTAATAGAAATATGTTATTCTGCTTTCACAACTTAATGCATCGTAGATAATACCGAGCCTCTGTGCGTAACCATTTTTGTTTAGACATAATTACTGGAGGTAACGATATGTGTAATTTCTAATGAACTTTTGTTTTGGAATACAGTTTGGGTTCATTAAAAAATTGAAGTGTATTTTATGGATTAATATCATGAAAGACTTCTTTCATGTTGGTTGATATATTGTTGGCAAGTTTACAATAAAATGTATTGTTGGCAATTTTACTATAAAAATGTATTGTTAGCAAATTTACAATAAAAATGTATTGTTGGCAATTTTACTACAAAATGTATTGTTGGCAATTTTGCTATAAAATGTATTGTTGTTGCTTTTACTATAAATATGTATTGTTGTTGCTTTTGCTATAAATATGTATTTTTGTTGCTTTTAATATAAATATGTATTGTTGGCGATTTTACTATAAAACTGTATTATTGTCAGTTTTACTATAAAATGTATTATTGTTAGTTTTAGTATAAAATATATTGCTCTCAATTTTATTATAAAAATGTATTCTCAATGTTATTATAAATATATTGTTGGCAAATTTACTTTAAAAATGTATTTTTATAATTTCATACTCTTTTTTTTGTTTGAAGGTGTCACTATTTACCCATAGCTGGAACCCTAACAGATGATAAAATCTAATATCAGGATTTACCTAGGAACGTTATCAGTTAAATAGTGGCTCCATGCTTTTCAAACATCCAATCTTGCGATCGGAAGTCTTACTGCAAAATGTAGTTGATTGCAATACCTAGGACTAAAAAAATATATTGAAATATAGAATATAACAATGTAATTGTGATGTGAAGTTGTCTTAAACATACATATACTTCGATATCTCACATTAAATCTTTTATAATCTAGTAACTTTGATCACTAATTTATGGCAAAGCGTTCCAGTAATAAGAAATATCTGAGGCTGGGGCTGTATGGTGCAAACTATTTCATACCATAAAAATGCGAACGCTTTTGATAGAACGTCAGTTCTAGCCCATATGTGATAGCAAACCTCCATTTCGGATCGCATTTCTCTCTTATAAAGATAGCGCATGGCAGGTACTTTCTGGAGTGGTATGAGGAACCAATTAGACAAATTCAGCAGTAAAAGAAAACTCTTGGTAATTGTTTCGAAATGATATTGGCTAGACTGCACATCCGTCACACATATTTATCCCATTCAAACTTACTGGAAAATTGATATCAGCTAACATCTACAACATGCCAAGTTATACTGACAGTGGAACACATTTTAACTGAATGTACTAACTTGATAAAAATCTTACTGATTAACTGATAGCCGGGGAGAGAAGCTGTGGATTCATACCTTTGCATGTTTATTTGCACGTAAATAAATATTCCGAACCCAACCGGAATAGGAACTTGGCTCTCTGATTGACAACTCCGGACATTATCCATTAAATCACACGCACATCTATCATGTTTGTCTTTGATTCAACTAATTGCTATCAGACACTTGATGTTCATGAGCGACAGAATGAGGTGAGTAATAAAAGTAACAGATTTCGAATTGAAAACAAAAATTACTAAACTAAAAAATTAACATTCTTTACCATTACTTTTTTTATATTTCTATTTGACATGATATCTAATGCGAAGCCGCTTTGATTAAGCATTATTTCACCAAACAAACAACCCACCATCTATACTAACGAACCGTTTTAATTATTATATCAGTGGGTTATTAGAGTTTTGCTAACAATTCAAATATATTGATAGCAAAGACCGAAAGAAATTATTCAAGCTTCCTAGATGAGGTAGTAAAAAATAAATCTGATAGAAAGGACTAATTCGTATTGCAGAATGCGGATTTGTTTTTTTATGGTTTATCACACGTTTACGGGTTATTTGAAACCGGAACATATGATTGGAAATAATACTTTTTCGGGCCAACATTATTTATATTATTACAGCTAGGTGTGAACAAAGTTTTGATTTTATCCGATATAGCATTGACTTACGAGCAAATATCCTTGAAATAGGTATTCATCTGTCGCATCCCCATCCAGCTAAGGGTTAAATAGCATAACAGATTGCATTCTATAGCCTTGGTTAGCAACCAGTTTACAGTAGAAAGTAATGAAAATTTTCTACGGGAAAATATTTTGCCTAGTCAGTCATGTTTCTTTCAAGACATGATCGCTCAAAGGTGTATCACGTAAGGCGCTTAACTGATTAACTGACTATAATAGAAACATAAGTAAACCGTCTACTAGACATAAAGTGAGGGTTTAGTTTTCTATTGTTATGAAGTAATAAACTGATCTCCCACTAATTACTGCTTTTTAATATAATAATTTGATCCACCGCATCTCTATCAAGCTATAGGTTAAATAGCAAGACAGATTGGATTCTATAGCCTTAGTTTGCAACCAGTCTACCACAGAAAGTAATGGCAACCCAGTGCGGAAAAATCTTTTGCCCAGCCAGTCATGTCTCTTTCGAGACATGATCGCCCAAACGTGTACCACGTATGACACTTAACTAACCCGACATAGATGTGTATTAAAATTAGTCTTAATATATTACGACAAACTTAATTTTTACCTTTCTATCATCGCATAAAAGAAAAACGATTAGAATATTTCTGATTTCAAAGCGAGCGCGAGCATATTATTATATCATATTAGAATTTAGAAATTCTAAAATATTTTAACGTCTTTTTTCAGGGTTACACAGAAAGGAGAGCGGAAAACTTCTTTATTTTGTGCCTGTCAGATTAGGTAAACTTAAAATTTATATCTACTTAAAAGCATGTCTCGATGAAAATTTATTTCCTTGTCAGAAAATAAAGTCTTGACATTTTTCCAATAACTTCTTCCCCTGAACTATCCAGTCACTGCAAAATCGGCTCATAAAGAAAAACAACAATGAAATTGTATTCTCATTTGTAGTAAGAGCAACAGACATCATTGTTCCTCGCTCTCTGTTGTTTCTTAACTTTCTTAACATCATGATACGAGTCCCATAACATATTAGTGTTGTAGCGAAACCATACATTGTAACCATATAAACAGTTGTCTTTTGGAAAAGGTTTTGAATTCAGAGCTTTCCATCTCCTAAACTATCTTAGCGGCCATAGTCTGTCCTTCGAATACGTTTAACTTTAGGTAGAAAAGATGGAATCAGAACTTTCCAAAAATATTTCTTCTAAAGTATCCAACTTTTTGAATATATATATATATATATATATATATTTCGATCCCGGTCAGAAGCAAGTGGATGTGTCTAGCCACACTGATGAGCTCTGATACAGAGAAACAGGCTTGTATGTGGATGACTAATATATTATACTCTCATTACTATTTAGCTCTCTAGAGAAACAAATATTAAAAATAGGTTCCACTTCTGCAATATATGCGTGACTCTTCAGAAATGAATTAAGTTCTTTCGGTGATTGGCGTGGGTATACACTGCTTATATATAACCCGTTAAAATTTCCCTTCTCTGATTCCATGCGCCTATGGCTTTGGGGTTATTGACTCCGGCTAACACCAAATCGGTCGAGTTTCGAACCCCTGCCAGAAGCAAGTGGATGTGTCTAGCCACCCTAATGAACTGTGATACAGCGTAATAGGTTTGTATGTGGATGACTAATATATACATACATATATATATATATATATATATATATATATATATATATATATATATATAGGAGGCAATGAATGTCTATTATGTTTAATCATGTGCCGTTCTAAACATCGTATTTTGGCTTTAATTTCAGGTGAAAATAAAGACAAACATTCTCCAACATTTGGATAATTTTTTATTAAGTTGGTTCAAAGCTTTCGGCTCACATAAGCCACCTTCAGAGAGGTTACAAGGACGTTAACATAAAAAACATTCACCATCAAAGACGATTTTATCTTGTGTTGACGGAAAAATTTGCTAAGCAACGATAACAGTTACCAAATAGCAAACGCACTTCGTAAAATTTTAATGCAGTTCTATGACGTCACACCGCGTCAGAGCTCAAAATGTTAACAGAATCATATATTTAAATGCAATGTAATGCGTTATGACCAGATTTAAACGTGAGTTTATTAAGTGTAGGTTATTTAGATGTGATCATGATTGAGCATAATAGACATTCATTGTCTCTTACATTTAACTGTATATTTTTAGAAAATTATCTGCTGCTTCGATACACAATATATATATATATGAAATGATTTGTTTGAACATTATTTTTGATCGATACTCGTTATAATATTTTGTTCCACCAACCATATATATATATATATATATATATATATATGGTGTTTAATTATAGAAAAACTAACAATCCAGTCAAATTAGAGTATCAGTTTAAAATAATGCCCAAAGAAATAAATTTAAATAAATATGTCGGTTAATATCATTTCGTAAATTTTCGTAAGATTTCTTAAAAGACTCTATTGTTTTTTACTGTTGTCTTTCATCTTTCTACAAGATCACTTGTTGATCCTATATCGTAGAAACTTGGTTATTTTTGTTGGAATAGGTTGTTAGGTAGTTTTTGATTGATAGTACAGTGTCTGACTTCTGTCATTGTTTCATTTCTGTTGTTGTTCTCTGTAAATCAGCGCAAATAAAATAGGAAAGAGATGAGTGAGGGTAATATGGTGGATACTCGTGGGTTTCACTTTTCATTTCTTTAAGCTTCGCCAAGTTCTGTTTTGAATCATGAGGTCTTTTATTATTGCTGTTGAAAAATACAGATTTTTGCATTATTTTTGTTTCTTGAGTAGTGGCATAGAGCATATTCATTTAGTTTCAATTCTTTTTTGCAATTATCGGAAGAAGTTCAATATGAATTATCCGCCATCAATCTCCAAGGAATAATACCTGAATCGGGTCCAAGGCCGCTTTAGCTACAGGTTATACACTTGCAAAATATTGTTTTCAGATTATTTTGCGTCGAGTGTTATATACCATCTATCGCCAGTGACAATTCCGTCTAAGATTATTAGATTATTTTTTCGTGGCGTAACAGCAAAGAAATCAATGCACAAACACAATGAATAATTGTTTGTCTCCCCAAAGAATGTGGCTCCGTTGTGATGGGTTTAGAAACTAACCTAGGTCTCGCCAGATGGCCAAAGGCAGATGAGATATCGATTTCAAAACACAATTCTCAATCCTTTGTTTATTATCCACGTTAAGAAGCCCACCGTCTTCACTGACATTAGAATATTGCATGGAGCTTGGTTGATCGTTTAGATTAAAATCCCGCTGAGGAAATTTGCCAAATTCTTTTTTTGACCATCCGAATTTAAGTTGGAGTTACGATGCAAATAAAATTTATGAATTAATATTCATCTCTCTTCCGACGTTTACTCTTTTCTCACGTTGTTAGAACATTATAGACGGAAAATATCATTTCCCACCTCCATCTTTAGGGCATTCATTTGCGGAGAGAACAACATTCAACAAAGTCTCAGTTTTTACCCTAAACGTCACAACAAAATCGGAATGTGAGACAAAGTCAGAGCCCGTACGCTCAGGCAAAAATTCCCCGTACTCCGCAATAGCCTGATCAACTCTTGAATTATTTTCCCAGCTGAGGCTCTGACCTTCGAGTGGAACCATTTATACGATTCAACAAAGACGATGAATGTTTTCAATCTCGAACCCACATCTGCACCAAAATAAATGCGAAGGTCACGGTCATTTTATATTAACAATGAAAATCAGGTATTGTTTTTTTTGCAATGAACTGATATTTTCAGCAATATCTTTGTTTTAATTATTCTTGGTCTCATTGGTATTATTAGTGACGTGAATCCATGTTCCTCGATTGTTGAACCTGATTCTTAAGAAAATCAAACGCAACTTATTACATAGTAAGAAAGAATGTGGTTCTCCTCTCATCTCTTCCTCGCTTATTCTACCACCATTCATATTGGCTGTAAAAATTTATATATATTGACTTTCGAAAATCACGTCATGCCTGTCAATACCGCAAAGAACACCATAGACAAGTTGCGGTCATTTTAGATTAGCAATGAAAATCTGTTAATTTTTGCAATATAAATTTTACCATATACGCATAGCTTGACATGCAATCTGCTGTTAAATTTGTTTCCGAAAAAATATTTGCCGAATATATATTTCTAAACTTGATTATGCACCCAGACGACAGACACGAAGGCACCAAGCACACACTTCAGACGCACAAATAAGTGATTTACATAAATTAGATTTGAATTATTTTCACTGACCCAAAATATATTTAGATATAATTTTCACGATTTGCTATTTAGGTTTCTACCTTACTAATGGCAAATTGCGAAACTTAGATTAAGAAAATAGCTATTTCTTTATATATTCAATTCAATATTCAATATTTATATATGTCTGCTTTTTGATCATGAGCTAAAAGTCGATTTGGTAGGGAGGTGAATTCTTAATCTTATCCTATTATGGAAGACATCCTATAATGAGTTAATGTTGAAATGTATCTGTAAATTCTACTTTGGTTTGAATCAAATCCTGTGAGTCAAATTAGTTTAAGGGTATTATTCAGCACTAAGTCACAGGTAATTTTTACCAGTGTTTTGAGATTGCTGGGGTTTATGAAACCAAAATCAACTTGACTGGGAGATAAATGTTTGATCTCATCAGATTGTGGAGGCAATCGCATCGTGCGTCAACGCTGTACGCTATTTGAAAACTATACACCAAATGGAACAAAGTCTTGTGAGGAAAATTTGTTATTTAGCAGCCGTCGCTGGTTGTGTTAAAATGAAATCACAAGATAAAATGACCGAGATTATGCGAGTACTTGCCTTGTTCAGCTTGCTGATCATGACATATTGCGCTTATTTCTACAAACTTTAAATTCTGTTGAGCATAGTTGCTGTGAAAAAGAGGGCTCTGTAGCTGTTAACAAGCACTAATGTTCCTCAGCAAGAGTCTGTAACAGGAATTAACTAGCCGGCCTGACAGTCGGGTGTACTCGGAAAAGCTTAGACAGTTATTCGGTCATTATTATATTATTTTTCCATTCTCATTTCTGGCTGTTTACCGTCTATATTACTCTGTTTGAATTTTGCATTCACACTGAAAATGTTCAAGAAATTAAACTTTTCATGCATTCTTTTTGCATGCGTACATGTCCTTTCTTTTCTGGACAAATTCATAAATAATAATATTGGACACACAACTACAAACATATCAAGTATACTCATGTTACATCTTTTAGAACAGATCTCAATTAGGACACATTTGAAGAGACATCCGAACCTACCAAACTCCGTCCACAGCATACATGTGTAAAATATAACATCATCCAAATGTAAAAAAAAAACACGGTTAAAATTAATATAAGGATTAATAATAACAAAAGAAAAAGCTGAAAAAAAAAACAACACTAATAATAATATCAAATATGAACGCGGCCATAATGTTCTTACCGTGTTTGGAAAATTAGAAATGCATTCCCATCAGTCTATGTTGATGACAATCATTTACACCTACCTCGATATTTAGGCTGATGAGTCAGACAAGGTCAAAACAGAAGCCTATTTGCAAAACGACCCCAATACCGTCGTTAAATCGAAAAAAAAAGATGGCTTGACACTCTTAACGTCTCTAAGACTAGACTTCTCTCCATTAATCATTTGAGAAACACCTCTGTGCCTTCCATCAGCATGGCTGATGCTAAAATCTAAGAAAGTGACTTGTTGCGCATTTTCAGTTAACGTTCCCAGCAGACATGAAGTGGAAAAACTATCATTTATCATTAATGGTTCAACTGCTAAGAAAGACGTTTCGCTCTTTCGGGCATCACAGTTTTTTCTCTTTGAAATCTGTCTTAGATACCTACAAATTTAGTCTTCAATGCTTAGAATATTGCTGCCACATATGGTCCGATACGACTGCTATTTACCTTGAAGTACCTGATAAAAGCTAAAGAAAAATCAGCAATATTGTCTCTGATCTAGCTTCTCGCCTAATCTTCAGGTTGCATCACTGCCATTTTTTAAAAAATACTTTTATGATAATTTTTGGGATGAGCTTATCTGTTTAGTATATAGAATGTATGCATTTATGGGGAATACTAAACAGGCGGCGAGATTCCATCAATTTGCAATTGATCTGGCTAAATGTAGCCGGATATTCTATGCTAACATTTTTGTCTCCCGCACTTCTAGCCTGTAGAAATCCAAACAAGCTTCATGCTTTTCAGTGAACTTTAATTTGCAAAAATTTAAATGCAATGTTAAATGTAATCATTTGTCCTTCTGATTACACTCTTCTTCTCACTATTAACGTTTCCGTTCCTAATTCTTCTACACCCTGTAATCTCTTACGTTTTAGTGGATTTATTGCCTTGTATCTAGTTGTGCGTTGTGGTGCACTGGATATTGGCTCGGAACGAGAAATCGGGCAGCCGAGTTCGCATTCCAACTGAATTCATTGCCTTAACTTACGTGCAAATACCCTTGGGAAAGGTATTAATCCATCCATTCCTTCAAGTTATGGGTTAAATATCAGGACAGATTGGGTTTTATGGCCTTGGTTGGCACCCAGTCTACCGCAGAAAGCAATGGCAACCTACTGCGGGATAATCTTCTGCTCAGTCAGTCGTGTCTCTTTCGAGACATGATCGCCCAAGCGTGTATCATATATGGCACTTAACTGACTGATGTAGTGATATTGTATAAAATAAAACATGTATAACAATCTGCATATCAGTTAAAAAAACATTTCATTATAATGACTATATATATATATATATATATACATATATATATATCAGAAAAAAATTAACAGTCTCTTTTTTCTCGCATTTCGAATACATCTCTTCCATTTGCTTGCTTCCCTGAGGGCTATAATCTTCTAAAATTTTAATGCAATGTCAGTTGCCAGCTTTAATATACTTAATCCCATCCATCTCTCTTATTTTTTTCGACACCACCTGTACTATGTTGTTTCTCTCACTGTTACCCCTTGCGCACCAGTAGCGGTCCTGCCTCACTTCAGGCAAAATGATTAATAAAACAAAAAAAAAATAATAATAACCAGTCCGGTTATATTTCAATAAAATGATTTTTTTTACAGTGAAGTAACCCTTGCCGTTATAGTATCCATCTTTGTCATTATTCCAACATCCTTTCACACAAACTTGTGTAATGATTAAAAGTATCACCACTTTTGCTTAATATTTTGACGATCCTTTCAAATTCTGTCCATAGAACTGTAAGTATCGCATCTGTTGAATCACTTTTTTACTTGTAGATATTGATGTGGATATTGATGTATTCAAAATAGAAAGACAAAGTCTGAATTCATTCTGCGTACTATTTGTCCCCTTAAAAATTTACTGCTCTCCCTATTCTTTCAAATGAAAGCAACGGGAAAGGTCATATGGTTACAAGGCTTGGTTTTTATTTCCAAGTATTTGTAAATAATTCTAACTGAATTCCTCTTAAAACTCCAAATACATTCTTGTTGGTCGCTCCGGTTAGATGGTATTATCTGACCTTTATGGAAATAAGTATTGCCCAGAATTATTTAGATATAGTATCATATTTACCTCCCCTTTGAGGTGCGATTTGACACAATGTTGAGTTTGTTGTGGACATACCGAGCGTGTACAATCAGGGCAAAGCGAAAAATTACTCTGGCTTCGGTGGCCTCCACCAATCCACTCTTCTAGTGCAACTTGATGGTGCGGTCTCAGGCATCTGTAACCGACCACCTCCGAAAATTTTATTTTTCTCAGATGCGTATTTGTGCACGGACAGAGACACAACTGATCAACATTCTACCCAAAGTCGGGGACGCAACTGAGAGATGATCCCTAACTGGCACCTAGTACAAGATAAGTGTATGGAAACAATGTTATAAAGTACTCTGAAGAAATATTCCTGTTTCGTAATAATTTGTTTAGCTCTACCAATGCGTATTTCTATTTTTGTTACACAGTTTCTGTCACATACTGTATGAGATTTCCCAGATCGATATATTTATGTTAGGATTATCTTATTTAATACTATATCCATTGCTTTAACATTTGTGCAATCAACTGATGCACGTGATGTTTTTATTTTAATATTTACATTAATAGCAATATCTCTTGGGGTTTTGTATCCATCCAAATCCATCACTATTTACAGAAGCTATTTACAAAAATCTTCTTGTCCTGTTTCTCACATATTCCAAAACAGAGTAACTTTTGACGCGCAGGTTCCGAGCGCGTAATATTCAATGGAAGCCTCCAATGATGTGTCACTCTTCATCATATTCTCTACTAGCAAAATAATGATTTTCCGAGAATTCGGAGAATGTACAAGCATTTTATATGTTATAAGAGCGAAAGCAAGAGAAAGAGTTTAATTTCATTGGAAAGAATTTTCAAAATGGATATTGATGTATTCAAAATAGAAAGATGCACGTGATGTGTTTATTTTAATTTTACATTAATAGCAATATCTCTTGGGGTTTTGTATCCATCTAAATCCATCACTATTTACAGAAGCTATTTACAAAAATCTTCTTGTCCTGTTTCTCACATATTCCAAAACAGAGTAACTTTTGACGCGCAGGTTCCGAGCGCGTAATATTCAATGGAAGCCCCAATAATAGTCCTGGGAGCAGATTGGATGTTTAACGGATGTTACATACAGGAATAGCAATTTTGCCTCCAATGATGTGTCACTCTTCATCATATTCTCTACTAGCAAAATAATGATTTTCCGAGAATTCGGAGAATGTACAGGCATTTTATATGTTATAAGAGCGAAAGCAAGAGAAAGAGTTTAATTTCATTGGAAGGAATTTTCAAAGTGGATATTGATGTATTCAAAATAGAAAGAGAACGTCTGAAATCATTCTGCGTACTATTTGTCCCCTTAAAAATGAACTGCTCTCCCTATTCTTTCAAATGAAAGCAACGGGAAAGGTCATATGGTTGCAAGGCTTGGTTTTTATTTCCAGGTATTTGTGAATAATTCTAACTGAATTCCTCTTAAAACTCCAAATACATTCTTGTTGGTCGCTCCGTTTAGGTGGTATTATCTGACCTTTATGGAAATGAGTATTGCATTTATTATCTAATAACTGTTTGGTATTAGAAAATATTCTATTTATAAAGTTACATTAGGGTAGCAATGATTTATCTTCTGAAGATAGGGCATTTACAGGAGACTCCAGATAGCAAAGATAGAATACTAAACAGACGGAACATACGAGAAAATAATATTTTAGAGACAATTGCAAGAAAAAGGAGACGTTTGCTGAGGATAACAATGTAACAGTGGATTTGGATGCAGAAAGTATTGATAACAACACAGCCAGGGAGGAAAATTAACATCCCTAATAAAATTGTGTAAAGGAATGACAGGACAGCAAGTGGGACGAGACATAAAATGATAAAAATTGCCGAAAGCTTCAAACACAGAAAGTTATGGAGAGTCATATTTTTCCACGTATTTAAGATATAAGAAAAGAAGGAAAAAAGTTTAGGTTGTTTTTGACGTTACTTATTGCGGTTGATTTTATTGCCTTTCTTAAAATTTGAGATTTAAACATTTCCGAAGGCTTTTCAGAAATTGTGCGGGAACGTTACATCTTTAATAATTACATCTTATATTAAATACACATTCTGAAAACTAAGCAGGGTATAAACAAGAAAATTTTGTTGGAAACAAGAAAAAATACTGAACTGTTACGTCATATCTGTCCACCTGTATGGCAGCGAATGCTAAACAATCTTTACAGAGATAAAAAAAGAGATTCAAAGTAATAGATATATTGTTCTAGAGAAGGATACTGAGGATACTATGAGCCAAATATGTGAGCAGCAACGAGGTTTTGGTAAGAATAGTAACAGAATAGACACTTGTACTTAACATCAGGAAGAGAGAGATAAAATTTCTGGGGAACGTAATGTGGAAGGAGAGGTTAGAAAATCTGATACTCACAGGGAGAATAGAGAGGAACCGTTAAATATTTCAGTTTTATGCGAAGATATTAGAAGCATAAAGTTGAAGTCGCGTTTAGAATGAACCGAGAACTTAGTCCTGAACATGAAACAAGGGATTAACACCTGTTTCTCTTCGAAAATTGGGGAAGAGTGTGTACCAAGTAATAGGCTAATTTCATGTACATATTTATGTTCACATCAATTTTCTTTCTGGAGTTTAAAGACTGGCAATTACCTTACATATAACAGCCCATTGATTAGTTTCATTTTTAATTCTACACGGTGCGATGAGTAATGCGTTATGCAGTCTTAGTTGGGCACCATCTGTGAGAAAATGAAGACGATGATGCAATTCGATAACGAGAAATTTGTAAATGATCTCCTAAATTGTTCAATTTGCTGTTGATGATATCAGATTCAATATGGAGTCCCACATCAAGTGCCTAAGGTGTTGGTGCTGCCTGGGTAAAGAGGTGGCTGCTTGAATATCCTATATCGTAAAACAGGACTCACACAGGCAGCATATTACTGGTATTTTCTTTTTTTTAGACGACAATTCATCGCAAATATTAGATAGATTAGCATTAATGTAAGAAATATTGAGTATTGAGTATTAATAATTACATTTTTATCCACGAAATCCTGATACACCAATAAGCCATCTGAAGTTACTAAATTCGGAAATTTAAATATAAATTTAAACTCTCCGTCAGGAAAAGTTGTATTATGG
Source organism: Ascarosepion bandense (assembly GCA_037127315.1). Taxonomy (NCBI): domain Eukaryota; kingdom Metazoa; phylum Mollusca; class Cephalopoda; order Sepiida; family Sepiidae; genus Ascarosepion; species Ascarosepion bandense. The sequence goes on along the minus strand of JBBBDQ010001516.1, from coordinate 809,529 downwards.
TAATGGTTAACGGGATATGTAGAGTAATATGACGTATTGCAATACTGATGAACTTAAACTGAAGTGAGTGATGCATACAACATTTTTATTATGGGTAAGGAACAGGACAATTTCGCTAGAAACAAGGAAGAGAATAATGGATTGCTATATGCTGTCCGTCCTTCAATATGGCAGTGAATGCTGCACAATATCATCAAAGATGAAGGAAAAACTTGAAGCAACTGAAATGTGGTTCTACAGAAGGATACTGCCAATATCATGAATCGAGCAGTGGTGAGGTCTTAGAAATGATGGAAACAAAAAGGAACTTAATACTGAGCATCAGAAAGAGACAGCTGAAGTTCCTGGGACATGCAATGAGGAAGGATGGCTTGGAGAACCAGATACTAACAGGCTAGATAGAGGGAAAAAGAAACATAGGAAAGCAACGGATAACATATTTGAAAGACCTAATCAGGGGGATGACGGAACGAGGCTTGCATGGTGTAACAGGAGAAGGCGTGATCAGCGCCACCAGGGATAAGAAAACGTGGAAAGCCATGATCGCCTACGTCCTGAAGGAATAGGGCACATAGAAGAAGAAGAAGAAAAAATGTTTTTCTTTTACTTTTGTTCACACAATGCAAGATCGAAGGGAAATTCAAGTTAGTTGGTTGCTGAACGATGTTTTTTTTCGAAAAAGTTAACGTTGCAAGATTTTTATGATTGATTCTTTTCGTACAGCTTATCAACACATTGCACGGTATTTAAATCAAAAATAAATTTCTTTAAGATTTTATGAATTTTTTTGAGATAATAATGACTTACTGCTGCAATTTTTAATAATTAAGCTTGAAGCCATAAGGATGTGGTTAATGTTTATTAATTCGGCCTTGTTTCATACATAACCGAACTTCTTACAACTTACAAATTATTCGGAATCATCAGAAGATTTTCATCAGAACATTGGTAGCAGGTTGGAATGTGTGAAAGAATAAAATATATACATTTTCATGTCAAAATAGAAATTTATTAATAGGGAAGCATGACAAGAATTCTGGTAGTTAATGTTCAATTAGAAACATTATTAAGAAGTTAAGGGTAGAAGTCCGTAGTAGTAATTTGTTGGAAAGAATATATGCGTATGTATGTATGTATGTATGTATGTATGTATGAGCGTGTGTTTGGTGGGAGTTTCTTTGAAAGAGAAGAAGTAAAAAGAATAAGCACACGAGAAGGAAGGAGAAAGAGGACGAATTTCCGGGTCTACTTGAAGTTTCTTCCGTTACATTTTAGCTTGTCGTCTCTGCTGCTTTCATCCCTGACTCTGACTGACTGACGCTGATCGAAGTCATTTATAGTAATTTAGATTTTTCACACTGGATCGCGAAGTCTTTGTAGTCTTGCGAATCGCTTCCATTTGTCAGAAAATCAATTTAACATTTACTCGCGGAATCCGGTTTCGACTTTTTCTTTAAGCGCATGCTCAATCCTTTTTCTAGTCGGCAAAACCAGTATTTCACACGTCATTGTGAATTTTTGTAAAAGAAACGGTTGCTTTTAATTCTCAATTTTCAATCCCCTACAAGCTATAGCTGCGTAGCGAAATGAAGGATTCATTTCTTTTCCAAGGATGTTTGCATCTAAGTGAATATAACTATCTGGACTAATTCGAACTTGGCTCTCCGATTAACAATAACAAGCCATTATACATTACATCACATGTTATATCATAGCTCGCAACACTTGGTGTTCTCAAACAGCCATCCTTCTAGATACTGACTATTCTCGGCGTTCTCTTGGTGTCCGTACGGGAAGCGGTGTTTCTAAAGCTGTATTGCCTTAAGCCACGTTGAAAACGAGACATGGGCATTGTGTTTAAAATTTCTTCTTATAAATCAGATGCATTCAACGTGTTTTCTTACTTTTAAGGGATGAAGTACCCATTCTTTCTTTCAATGCTCGAAGATAATAAATTCCTTAGAACTAGATATAATGACGAGAGATAAAAATATTAATGTAATGTCATTCTTCATGATGGACCCTTCAGTTAAACAGCAGATACATTTCTCAGATTGAATATAGCGAAATTAATATATGTTGAATCAATGGCATTAAATCATAAGTATGGAAGGCACGAACTAAAATGAAAAATAAAGTAATCTTGAACAGAATATCTTCGAAATATGAATACAGTGTGGGCTGGACATCGAATCAAGGTATATATATATATATATATATATATATATATATATTGTCATCCGCAGACAGATCTGTTTCGCCGTATCACAGCTCATCAGTACGGTTAGACTCTGAATGCTTTTTTTTATCCAGGATTGAAATCCGACCGAAATGGCGTCAGTCGGCGACTCTATCCCTGGGCTATGGGGTTCAGTGGAAGTAGGCAGACTTTTTAGCGTATATCAATATATGCGCCCAATATATATATATATATATATATATATATATATATATATATACTGGCAGCAACGCTTAGAATGATATGCTAATAAAAAGAACCCATCATACTCAAAAAAAAGTCTGTAATTCACAATTCGTCTTGTATTAACAATGACAACAATAAATTTAAATGTGGGTCATTTGATAGTGCTATTCCTACTTTCTAGGTCTGTAATATGTAATGTTGTTAGTAGAAAATGAGTAAAGGTGAAGGATTACAATGGCCATTGAGAAATTTCATTTTCTTTAAATTAAATATGGTATTATTGTAGTAAAATTAAATATTTTTAAATAATGCCAATAATGTAGTATTGATATCTCAATCCTTCTGACAAAACTTTTCTATATTTTTACGCAATTTTCCACCGAATACAAGCCCCAAAATCCACACTGAATGAGATTCCGAGCAAGGCGGAAACGCCACTGATGTGCAGGGGGTTACGTAAATGTAAAAAGATTAATTAGAAAACAGTGAGGAGTACAAACTAGTTAGAAAGAAACAACAAAGCTGAGAAAGCAGGTGCGATGACAGATACATAGGTGGAGAGAAAGGGAAGGTTATACAGGGGAGGGGAGAGAGCTAGAGTCCAGTGGTTAGTAGATGAGTATTGACTTTGCATTTAAATTTCTGGAGTTTGTAGCCGTCAGGAAAGCAAGAATACGTGAGCGAGTTCCACAGGCGGGAAGTGCGAGAGAGGAAGCTGCAGGAGTAGAATTGTCGTCTGCATTTGGCTAACCTGACTGTGAATGGGTGGGACCCAGTTGCCAGTCTGGTTGCACGAGTAAACACCTACAAAGTAGGAGCTCTCAAAAAAAAGTGCCGGTATGGTACATAATTCTTACCATTGGAATACGAAGGAAATGTATCTCTTTTGCTTCTATGTACATGGTGAGGCCAGTCTTTAATTTAAACTGAACTGCAGAAATATTTCTCAAGAAAGTAGCGATAGAGTAGTGATTGATTTAGAATTTTGCTTTTGTGGGAAAAGAGTTGCAAGGCGGAAAATTAAGCATCTGTAAGGCGGCGAAAATAATTTGAAATCTATCAAGTCTTGAAAGAGAAGATTGATTAGCTCCAACCCAGATATAGCAGGAATATTGTATTTTTGCTCTGGTCTGATTCTTGCAAATTTAAAGCGTGGAAGGCTGGAATGTAAAGACATTAGAAAAATAATCCGTTCCTTTTCTCTGATACGAGGAACCGACTGTTTTGCAAACGTCTCTACGTCTTATCAACCCTTTACGTATTATTTAAAACCAGAAAATATATTCATATTGGAATATAATTTTTGAAATAATCATGATTTCAATATACAATTTTAAATAATTAACCCACAGCTGGTGGGAGAAAAGTGGATTTATACTTTTCCCAAGATTATTTGCGCGTAAGTGAATATAACGAACTTAATAGGAATTGGAAATCAGCTCTCCGATTATCATTTTCCGCGCAATTAACGATTATACCACCTGTAAATTCAAATTTATTCCCAAGCGGTCACCTATCTAGTTACTTACTCGACTTGATCATGCTTAACATCGCTGATCGTATTTAAAGCGATGTTTCGATGTATTATGTCTGTACGCCAACAACATTCTCAGCGATGGATCCAACTGGAGATCTCGGATGAATTCAGACAAGTAGATAGTTTGGTTTATTTTGTGTTACGGCATATCAACCTCAATGAATTATTTGATGCCAACAAGATTTTTAGAATAAGTTCGTATGAATAGAATAAATTCTTTTCCTCGTAGATCTTTTTTTATTGACGTATTTTTGGTTTCCTTTGCTATATTTTGTCTTATGGCATAACAGTGGGTTCTTTAATACCAACAAGTTTTGTGAGGATAGGTTACTATGAATAGAACATATATTCTTTGCAATAAATCAGTTTGTAGAACAATTTTCATTGGCGTATTTCTGTAAAGATGTTTATTGTCGAGTTTAATGTTTCTTTATTTAAAAAATGTGTGCTGGTATTTGTACTTCAAAATCTATTTTTATGCTTTCATATTTTGGGAGGTTAACTATTTGCTGATAGCTGGGACCCTATCACGTCAGGGTGGAACTGGAAACAACATTAATCAAGAGGCGGTTTGACGCTCATCTAAATCTCTCGATTAGAGGTCTTGCCGGCTAAATTACGGTCATACTCAGGATGGAAGCCAAATAGACTCCCAAAGTAATGACCAACATTGAGTGTCATTCATCGGGATCTCCGAGAATTCACCTTGGCGAAGTTAACAGTTACCAGTTTTTTGATTACTAACTTGATTTCTTTTGTAAAATTGCCATTTTCACTATTATTTAATGCATTGTCAATTACTGAAGACAAATCATAGACACTGTCTCTTCACAAATAACGTTTGTTTCTGCCTCGGATAGTATTTACTAAAAGAACCTTTCCAAGACCTTCTATTGTTAAATTTTATAAAAGATTCAAGAAAAATGCAAGCCTAATCGAGATATTTTATAGAAAATGAATTGCATATACAGGGTGCGATGAATAAACTGTCGTCTTAAAAAATGAAAATAACATTGACATCGCATTTTAACGTATATATAATGTGCTGTAAACAAATTTCCCTCTAATTGACGTCCTAATGAATCTAACTTTATTTTAACAGATATACAGTGTGCGATAAGTAAATTGTCGTCTTAATGACGCAATCATTAAAATAACACTGATATCTCATTTTAGCAGATATTTTTACCAATGTTTCGCAAAAATATATTGATATACTAAAAAGTGAATTCATTTAAAAACGTAGCCATTGGCTTCAACTGCGCTCCACACAAAACTCACGGTGGTTGAAGTGTAGAGAACCAGATGAAAAGAGTAATCTGGTTGCGAAAATTGTCTAACAGGCATGACACTTTTTTTTACTGGTGTGACATGGTGTGGAGACCTGATACTAGGCCTACTTTCTTCCAGCATCCACCGTCTTGACTTAGGGAAGTACTACCTTTTTAAGGCACTGATGGTGAGTCTGTTATTCTGTAGGTAGATGACCGAAAAGTTAACATTGCTATCATCAGTGATCACTTTAAACACCTTTTATAATCACCATTAGACTCATCCAACCTTTTTTTAATCTGGTCATAACACATTACATTGCATTTAGACATGTTTCTGTTAACTTTTCCGTCTTTCAAGCGGTATGACGTCATAAAACCGCATTATAAATTTACGAATTGCGTCTGCTATTCAGTGACTGTTATCGTTGCATATGATGATTGTGCAGTGAATGAAACTGAGTTGTGCTTTAGACATAGGATAATATATGTATTTATTAATATATACAAAATCGGTCTATTTTACCACTGAGAACTGTTCAATTAACACCATATAAAGATTTATATATGTGCGTGCACATATATAGATACTTATTTACATCTACACACACACACACACACACACACACACACACATATATATATATAATGAGAACGACAGAGATCTGAGGGTCATTTCATTCAGATTTATTTCTGTAATCCATATTTTCCGAGTTTCATATAAGAAATCTTAAAACAATTTCTCCAGAATTATTCGATCTTTAATTTTTAATCTGGCATAATTTTTATTATTTCACATATAATTAAAATTTTTGAAACCTCTTTTCTAATCATGTTCCCTAAAAATCTCAACTCACTCTTATGCTATGTTTAAGTGTCCTTTCTATTACCATTTTTCTAAAATCTTTTGTATTCTCATATAATATACTAAAATTACTCAAAATGTTAAAAAACAGAAATGATATAAGTCGGTTTTCATAAAGAGTCAGCCCACTCTTCGGAAATGCGGTGCCAAATTATAACTCTGTATACAAACATTTTTAGTATTTTATCCGTACGTCGGCAAATATTGACCCGTGAGCATTTCTTTCATGTAAACTACGTCTTCTTTCTTACCGAGCGTAGCATCCATTTCTTTATCTGTTTATTACATCTAAAGAAAAAGTTGTTTTTTTTTTCTCTCACGGTGCAAAAATGATGGATTTTTTTTTATAGTCAATACTTAACAAGAGACAAACAAATCACTTTGAAAAAGAAGAAAGGCAGTCCAAGAAAATCGAAATCAGGAACTTTTAGATGTTATATTAAGTGTTTTTCCCGAATGGATTAATGCGCCGACCGGAAACGAACAATATCATGCTTCGGGGCAGATAAAAGGGAACGTAATAGATATGTGCAAGGCAGTTGAGCGAATAGCTTTCTAAATATACCGTCGGAAAGCCAGAGGTCAGACGCCTTCAAATCCATCCATCGATTTTCTCATACAATCATATTTAGCTGAGAAGAAACAGGAAATTTCGATTAAAAATGCAGACAAATACAAATTCGTGTTTGAAGCAGAAACCGATGATAGACATACGAGTTCACAGGAAAACAAAAGGGCGGATTTAGGTGGAAATCCAAATAACTCATATAATGAAATATTGAATAGAGCTTGTTTGGTCGCGTCAAATTATTTAAATTCTTGCAAAACTTTCCAGAATGGTCTATTGACCAATCTCTTATATTTATTAATAATCAAGTATGTCTAAACCCATTCCCTACCTTTTTCTAGTAAAGCCTAAAATGGCAAGGAACTCAGCAGGATTAAACGCAAAGATACTAATTTGTTGAATGGATCTACTTATTGCATTAACGGTCGACTTTATGGTGATGTAGACTGCGTGATTTGTATGTGGTCAGTGCGCTGATGACACGACACCAAATTAGAGGAAGGGGTTGTACACTGAAGACTTTGATCTTGACTGAGGTCTCCCTTATAAAGTCAACGGCACGTAAGCGTAATCTTCATTGCGAATGTTCAAGTTAGAGTCCTTTTACGTTGTTTAATCCGTTAGGTTTTTATTTTGAATTTGAGTTTTTTTAAACAGTACATCAACATATGTGGGTTATTTAAAGCCAAAAAGATAGGGTTTTGAGGTATTTTTAAAGTTCAGTTGTAGTGAAAAGGTTGATTTAATCAGTTTTTATGAGCATTTTTTAGAAAACTGAAGATGTCTTTTAATTATGTATGAAAAATGTATTGCTTGTAATATTTTGTTTCTTTAATAATATACTATGGCAATATTTTTTCCTTTAAAAATATTTTCTGCTAATAATATTTTTTTTTTAGAAATGTGCTTTTGGTAATATTTTTCGTTCAAAAATGTATATTTTTCTATAAAAGTTTACTTTTATACTTTCATAGGCTTTTGACCACAGTTTGTAGGTTGCCCATAGCTGGGAACCTAACAGGTGCTACCACTCCGGGTCAGTGGGGACGTAGGTACAGCAGCTATTAAAATATGGTTCCATGCTCCTCACAACTTCCGAATCAGAGGTTTGCTGCCAGAGGCAGTTTACTTTCATACTAGGACGAGTTTCTATTTTGTGTGAACACTAATCTTGACCAAACCTAAAAATAGTATGCCCCAAATTAGCATACTATGATCAAGAAAACGTCAAAAGTTTTTACAATCATGGATCTCCACATCTTCTATTAAATGCATCTAATACGCAAGAGTTTTATATCGTGCCTAGATATTGGACCTTCTGTTTGAATTATTTCCGATTTGTTCAAGAAAGTATGCCTACTGTATCTTCTTTATGTGCGATGTCACACTCAGGACGTTAGTGATCATGGCTCTCCACTTTACCTAGCCTTTTTAACTCTTAAAAAATTTGTTTTTTCTCAAAAACCCTGTTCTACCATTTTTTACACAAGTCCATCAAGTTTAATTAAACTTGTTTCCCACTTTTCCTAGTAAAGCCTAGGATGACTTGAAACTCAGCAGAAATAAAAATAAAACCTCTAAATTAGAAAATGGATTTACTTATCGCCTCAACGGTCATCGTCCACGGTGGGGTAGAATACGCAATATGTATGCAGTCAGTGCGCTTAAGACACGATATCAACTAAAAGGAGAGGGTTGTAAATTTGTGTCGTCAATCGGGACTGATGTTTCCCAAATGGAATCAACGACCACGTAATCGTGATCTTCAAAGCAAACGTTCAAGTTGGAGTGCCTTAAGACTGTTGCATGGAGTTAACTAACCTTTCAGAAAATGCACAATTTAAGATATCCGAAGATCATTGAGAATAAGAGTAAATAATTTGAGAATTTAACGCATATGCAGCATAAATAATAACAACAAATAATTCCCTACACTTTCAAACAGACGAAATTTTATTTCGATGTTGTCATGGTAAATGTTTAAGCTATAACATCCAGTTCTCTCTTGTGAGACCTTCTTAGTGAAGACCCACCATATAACGTATACAAGAGAAAATCATTTTATACCCCTTCGTATTCCACTGGTAAGAAATAATTTCTACTCAGGTATCTTCTTTGGGGAGAAACTTCTTTAATGACCTCAATACGAACCTCATCATTCCCAGAGCTTACTGTTTCGGAAAAAATAAAAAGAATCTGTGGTCCATATAATGTCAGGACGATCTTCAGAAGTGGTTCTACATTTCGCAGGTACCTCTCTCAAGTAAGACGCCCAACAGAGGATGACATGACTATGGACTCTATGTACGCCATTCCATGTAGCTGTAGAAAGAAATATAAAGGCGAAACAGGCCGTCCCCTTAAGGTCAGGCTAAAGAACATCGCAAGGCGAGGGGAGATAAAAAAAAAGTCAGGTATGGCTGACCATTTATGGAGTGAGAAATGTGATCACCGTTTCATATGGGATGAAATTGACATAATAAAGAACGCCACTGAAAACTATGCAAAGTTAAACAAATCAACACATATGTTAGCCTACGACCGAGCATAGGGATTGATACTATACGGAAACCAGTAATACGGAGTGCCAGAAAAAATCATTAGTGTCAAATTGCAATACGAGGTCTTTTACAAATACTAGAGAAAAACATTAAAATCAAAAAATTACAGTATGAACTTTGGTAAAAAAAAATAGATACTGGACATTATGTTTATAATTCCCACAAATTCAGTTGTTCTTGTTCTAAAGTGAATAAAGATGTTCGTTAGTTACTGTGACTTAACCCAGAGAGCTGTGAGTTCAATACCAGGCTACAGCAGTAGTGAACAAGTAACTTAGAGGGTTAAAGGAGATGACTCATGACTGCTAAAAGAAGGCCTACGCAAGGGATGAGAATGATATACCCGGGTGATTGTAATAAAGGGTTCGGTTCGAAATTCCTAGCACCTGAAGAAGGTCAGAGCGTACAACGGCCGAAACATTGTACAAACGGCAACACAGATGAGAACATTAGTAAGAAAAATATAAGTAGTGGAAATAATACCTCAACTCAGAAATATAGACAAAACCGTCAAAAGTCTGCAAAATGTTGTATAGAACATTAGAGCTAACTTTTCATTTTGGCATTGTTGGGTTGTTTTACCTTAGTGCCATAAAAAACTGTTATTTTGTGCGCATACTATCCTTGACAGGACCTAGAAATATCATAAATTATATCCGTAATCTTTAAACTTTTCTATTTTCGATATAAGTTTTGACCGGAGCTGAATGTGAAAACTCATTAACAAAGGAATCTTTCCCATTTTTGTATACTATAATATAGGTTCATCTAGTACAACGCCTAATATCTACTGAAAATAAAAGGCTGTTAAATGTGGTGTTTACAATGAAAGGTGTTAAAATGTACATATTATCGAGAAGTGTATGATAGGAAATAGTAACCTCTGGGCATGGAGAGGTTCATATTGAGGTCATTAAACTTTTTACAAAAAGAAGTTATCTGAATAGAACTTCTTCCTGACTAGTAGAATACGAAGTGGATTATGATGATCTTCTCCTGTACACGTGATACGGTGGCTTCTAAATATGAAGGTCTGGACTGATGAAACTAGGGGTTTTATCTCACTTGAATATTTGCCATGAAATATCGACAAACTAGTGGGGGTCTAGCAAAATTTCGTCTGTTTGAAATGTTAGGAAATAATTCGTCATCATTTTCATGTTGATTGCATATGTATTAAATTCTCAAATTATTTCCTCTTATTCTCAACATCTTAATTTGTGTAGTTCTTGAAAGGTTTATTAAAACGATGTAACGGTTCCAAGCGTTTTTCCTGGCAAATTTTGTAGTTCCGCCTACGATAAGTCACTTATCTAAACTGACGGGTGATTGCTCTCTATGTCCTGAATCAAAATCAAAGTCTCGCAACGCGTTTGAGCTCCTCGTTATATTTACGTCTTGATAAGTGAATGCAAATGAACCAACAATCTGTGTCACCTAACCCATTAGAGTTTTAGTTTCACCGAATTTACTGCAGCCAGAGTAGCAGCGTTGTGTCTAGGAGAGTGTTTATAACCCAGCTGCCCAATACCCCGTTTTCATCATATGTCAAAATTTAATTTCATAGCTTTCCAAGATTGTTCAACTCAAAATGTGCATTTTCGATATTAGTACATGTGCTTTGTGGTGCAGTGGATATTTGGGGAGCCGATTTCGAATTGCAGTTGAATTCAATGCATTCACTTGTGCACAAGTACACTTGGGAAAGGTATTAATCCGTCTCTTCCCTCCAGTTATGGGTTAAATAATAGGACAGATGTGTTCTCTATCCTTGGCTGGCAACCAGTCTACCGCAGTCAGTCATGTCTCTTTCGGGACATGATCGCCCAAGCGTGTATCACGTATGGCACTTAACTGATTAACATACAGATTAGTATATATACATTTGTATGGATTAATTTACAAGAGTCATTTTATATATATGTCTGTTTTCGAACTCCATAAGAGGAAATAAACAATAAAAAATTACCTCCGTGAAACATTGATATTAATATTTCAAGATAAGCTTGAAGATTTTTTCATTCCAAAAGATTTAAAAAAACAACAACTCCCCCTCCCCACAAAAAACGGATATTGCCGGAAGCGAATAAATTATATTCTGACTGTAATAGAAAGTTTAGTAGTTTTCTTGTTAACCAAAAATTCGGCATACATTTATTGAAAACTCTAAGTTTTGGACATAACAGCCTGAGGCAATCTAGCTCTCTTGAAGCCGGTTTGTATCAAAACTGGATGCCACCTCTAGGTAAGAGAACCCAGTCTATCCTGGGATTTAAACAATGACTAGAGAAAATAAAGATCCGTACCTTTTGTAAAGGAATTAGTTTCTTGTGTACGAAAATATATTGTGCGGGATATGAACTCGAAACGCACAATTTACTTTCCGTCTCGATATCCATTACTGTATCTGCAATTCAACCGACAGTTTAATTAAGTTCAGATATAGCTGTTGATTTTTTCTTCAGTTTTATAAAACATATTTTATATTTATTTAGAGCATTGTTATTTATATCTCTAGCATGTTTATTCTGTTCACAAATTATTCCCTCCGATTTAAATACTCTTTAATCGTGTATTTAACGAATCATTGTTTAAATTGATGCAAGCGTTTCAACTATTTCTCTTTGTCAGATAGTTTATTCATATATATTTACAGCTTTCTTATTCAGTTGTTAAAGAAATGCCTTTACTTTTTTATAAGCTGAACTCATCGTGCATTTTGTTTTCATTCATCATTTTCTGTTTTGTTTCCATTAATATTCCTAGACAGCTTTCAAAATTTTTACATTTTATAAACAGACCAAAACGGGTGTTTCAGGAAAAGAAATAAATTATATTCTAAAATTGGCAAGACTTAAAAATCTATGTTTTTTTTTCCCTGAATTTCTTACATAATATCGAATAGAGAAATATCCGAAAAATATTTTAATTTCATGCATAGTGCTCTTTGATGAGTGCATTTTGTGTACACCGCTCTGCAACTTTCATGTAGAAAGGATCAATTAAGTGTATTGACATAGAAAATAACCTACATTAAAAAAAACGAGTTCGTATATTGCGAGTGGTGTGATCTGCTGAGAAAAAAATTACCAAAAATTCTTGAATATCGGAAGCTATGCTAATTTTCTTCTCTGCCTATTTGGCGTGGCCAATCAGAAAACCCGCTCAGTGAATATAAACCTATATTTTTCGAGCTTTGAGAGAGAAAACAAAGAACTTTTTCTTAGGTTGGTGAGAGAAAGTGCGTTTTCAGAAGGAAGATTGGGTTTATGACCCCGTTTTTGTTACTACGTTGCCTTATAGATTGTTCACACCTGATATGCGATTGAACTTAGTGTTGGTTCACAGAATCTTTTCTATTTCTATTACATTAAGTGAAGATATTGCGGCCCAGTAGATTTAATTTACAGTTGAGTAATTTTTAGATCCATCTGCGATTAACTTCCTCCTAGGTATTCGTAAAACTATTTTTATCCCTGCGTAGCGCGTCTTTCAGTTAGCCAGATGCTCCTCGGAAAGTTGTGCTTTAATTGTTTACTAATCGTCACAAATTTTTCATTAAACAGTTATGTTTGAATTCAACTAAGCACAGTAGTGTGATTTCGTTCTCACATATTCGGTTTACGGTTTAGATGTTGAAGTAGTTTGGGGATCCAGACACGTTTTCTTTCATTATCATCTTTCCTTATAAAAAAAAAAAATCAGCTCTTTGACATTTGCTTTAACGTCTTTTAAAAATATTTCTTTGTGTCGAACAAGAAACGAAATAGAAATAATCGTCAACCGATTATAATGTATCTACATTGAAGTAGAACTCATTTTCCTCGATTTAGTGTTCTGAGTTTCGTCTACGACATTGAAGCTAAGGAGTTACATAAACAAAGCGCTTAAAAATATTTTATCATTGCCGAGACAGATTGTCACGGTCTTAACTTGCGTCTCGACTAAGTGATAACCGAATAATGGTATTAACCATTATAGAAATAAATGTTAACGCAACTGTTTGCATAAGTCTTGCTGTTAGGAATAGGGAATTCAAGTATTTTCAAAAGTCAAGAATCTGTGATCGTCAAATTCCAGAAGAGACAGCAGAATAAGATAACGACAGATGTGAGTAAAGAAACTTTAAAGTAAAATATTATAGGCTTATATGATAATGAGAATAGTAGGTTTGGTGATTTTTAATACTCGCAAAAAATATCGATGACGCAAAAACTGGGACAAGGAATGAGCAAGCTCCAAGATATTTTAGAGCCAATGGACAGAAATAATTACCAATAACACACACACACATTATATATATATATATATATATATATATATATTTAAATTTATAGTTTTAAAATTTACTTATGAACTTAGCAAAGATAACAAAATTCCTTTTCTTGATATATTAATTAACAATGACAACAATAAATTTACTATCTCACCGTATCAAAAACCCACTAATAAAAATCCCTCCACACTCAATTATATTAGTGAATGCCCCCATTATTACAAAATAGCCATTATAAAAAATCTATTATATCGTGCAAAAGTCAATTCATCTACAAATTAGATCTTCTACAGTGAACTAAAAAACATAAAACAGACACTCATCAATAATAATTTTCCCAACTACATAGTTGATGAACAAATACATTATTTTCTTAAAAAGCTTAACATGGAAAAAAACAACACACGATACTAACCCAAATAATCCTAAATATATCACTCTCTTATACCGTAGGCAGATGCACTCCAACTACCAACTAGATGAAAACATTCTAAAAAAACTCATAAATACTAATATTTCTCCGACAGACTCTAACAAAAGAATTGTTCATTATATATTACACTAAATCCACTACATCTAATTCATTTGTCCGCAACGACTCTTCCCCCACCGTTAGTGATTTGCAAAAAACCAATGTAGTATATAAATTCATATGTCCATTAAGAGAATGAATCTCTAGCAACCTCAATAATATCTACATCGGCCACACCACAAATTCGCTCTCACGGCGTCTGACGTTGCACTTAAATAAAAATTCAAATATATTCCGTCATTTAGAACAACACGGTTATCAACGCACACTTCTGAGAAAAACGCTTGTTGATAACACGTACATACTCAAACAAGAAAATAATAAGCAGAAACTAAAAATCCTCGAAGCACTATATCAGACGGTATGAACGGATCCTACACAAAATTAATAGACAAAACTTGTCTATATTATTCAATGAAACCTGCATTAATATATATATATATAATGGCATTAAAGACAAAAATATTTTCATATAATCGGTCATGCCAAATTTTAAAGTTAAAACATAAGTCGACCGGTTTTGTCCCCCTCTCATCAGAAATGGAAAACGACAAAAAAATTAATACTACCCTACCAAGGTAATCAGAGATAGACTGGACATTTTTTAATCGTTACTGTTGTAATTTTGTAAAATATAGCAACCTCCCACAGATAACCGATTAAACAATGTCCGATGGATAACCAATTCTCCCAAAGAAACTAGTTATACAACTAATTTGATTTTTTTCTTTTATGGTGAAACAATTTTTCGTCTGGTGATACCATTCGATATACAGACAGGTCTTTCGTAGCGGATATCTCATAAAAAATCCGAGTTGTTCTGCGGATTTTAATGTGAACTGGTTTTCCGTTTTGGCCAGATCTCACTCGTTGTTCCATCTGAAGGTGTTGACAGATGCTGTGTATCAGGTACTGGCAGCCCTCACTATGTAAGCAAAGAAAGAGTTTGCTTGGGCTTGCTGTGATGGGTCTCTAACATCTTTAGATGTAGTAACTTTTATCAGAATTCAAATTTTCCCCCCCTCCGTTCATTCATTTCACCCATAACAGATATTCTATTTTCATATTTCCCCCCCGTTTTATGAAAATTCTGATGAGAGGGGGATAAAACCGGTCGACTGGTGTTATTATTTTAAAATTTGGCATGGCCGATTATATTAAAAGAATTCTTTGTAATTAACGCCATAATAAAATTTTGCACCTTTATATATATATTCCACATATAAATTAAAATGATTACATTTGGAGGATAGCTATTTCAACGGATTACCGAATCCACCTCTTCAGCCCCATGCGTGGTATTTTGGTACATGGCAGCTTAAGTGTTGATGGATAAGTTCTTGTGGTAACTCCGAAAAATTGTAACGTATGTTTGGATCGTGAATCAGATTAACTAGGTATAAGATAGATACTTGAAGACCATCCTGAGATTTGTTTTCCCCTCCGCTGTCGGCATTGTGTTTTAAGTAATGTATCATTACTGAATAAACACCTCTTCAGCCCCATGCAACAAATGTTATAAAGATTTTAGTGTAATCGGAAATAAAAATGTTTAGAAAAATAAAGGCAAGAGACAAAATTTAGGATAATGGGTGGAAGCTGTAGATTTTACGAGTAGGTGATAAAAAGGGAAACAATAGATTAAACAATAACGACGTGAGTTCAAGGTTAAAGACCTCGTTGAAGGGAATCTTTGTATGATCAGACACATTTAGGAGAGTGAGTGAAGATATTACATTTAACGCGCAGGTGATTGAAATGAGAAGTAAATAGGTCAAACGATAAATACGGGAATTCAAGTTTTAAGATGTCTTTAAACAGAATCTGGTGTATAAACTTAAGTTCTAATCAGTGTCACGTAAATTTAGGTTAAATATGAATATGACAATTAAATTGAAGGAAGTTCATGATGTCAGATCCGTAAACGAAGACGATAACCCCAAAAGATCTATTTAATACAAAATATTAAAGAGATAAATCTATATACTGAGAAACCAAAGCTATATATATATATATATATATATAATCATTTCACCCCGAGCAAGGCGGAAACGCCACTGATGTGCAGGGGTTACATAAATGTAAAAAGATTAATTAGAAAAGAATGAGGAGTACAAACGAGTTAGAAAGGAGCAATAGAAAGCTGAGAAAGCAGGTGCGATGACAAGTACATAGGCGGAGAGAAAGGGAAGGTTATAAGCGGGTGGGGAGAGAGCTAGAGTCTAGTGGTTAATAGATGAGTATTGACATTGCATTTAAATTTCTGGAGGTTGTAGCCGTCAGGAAAGCAAGAATATGGGGACGAGTTCCACAGGCGGGAAGTGCGAGAGAAGAAGCTGCAGGAGTAGAATTGTCGTCTGCATTTGGCTAACCTAACTGTGAATGGGTGGGACCCAGTTGCCAGTCTGGTTGCACGAGTAAACACCTGTTGAAGAGGCACCAGTGACTTAAGTTCGTCCTAGCAGAAGCCATGAAATTATTTATAGAACAGAAAAAGGAAGGCCACATTTCGACGATGGGGAAGTGGCTGCAGTCGAGCCGCCAGATCAATACCTAGCATATTACAGACTCTCCTTTGGAGCCTGTCGAGAACACTGAGGAGAACGGCAGGGGCGCCTGACCATAAATGGCAGCAGTACTCCATGCACCGACAGATGATTGCAGGATTGTTTCAGGTGGAAAAAAACATCCGGATCAACATAGTGACCCAAACTTCTTAGCAGTAGATGTAGCTATGGATTCGATATAGTGGTTCTGTTTGAGGTCTGAGGAGTGGGTAAGGCCGAGGAGGTGTAGTGTGTTGTTCTCAGGGAGAATCGCTTGGTCCGTGCTTATGGGAGGCAGGAGAAGTTGCCTGTGATGGTTGACAGACAACAGCTTGGACTTAGACGCATTGAAGTTGACAAGTCACTTCTTGCCCCAATTCACCACAGAGTGTAGATCCCGTTCAAGGTCAGCAGCGAGATTATGTCTGTCCTCCACGACAGGTTTCTTACTTGTGCAGGAGTATATTGTAGTGTCATCTGCGTAGATGCCTACTTTGGACTTGATCTCATCTGGGAGGTCGTTGATGAAAATAAGGAAGAGCGTCGGGCCCAGGATAGAGCCCTTTGGGACACCAGCATTCGTGCTGTAGGATGAAAAGGCATGCCCATTTAAAATGACCTTCATTTTGCAGTTATTTAAAAAAGATTGGATTAGGTCAAGCAGGCGACCGGTAATACCGAAACCCCGTAACCTGTATAGGAGGCCAGAGTGCCAAACCCTGTCAAATGCCTTGGAGATGTCCAGAGCAACCGTGCGAGCCTCGTCAGAGTCACCAAGGGCCTGTAATATGGACTCCGTTACGGTTGTTAGAAAGTCGGGCGTGGACCTGGCAAAGCGGAAGCCATATTGCCTGTCAGAGAAGAGTTTCTGGGCAGTAAGATGTTGAACTAATTCAGCATTGATTATGGCCTCGAATACTTTCCCGAATAACGGTAGAAGACAGATAGGACGATAGTTGGATGGGTTCGAGGGTTCACCACAATTCTGAAGAGAACCTCCAGCATGCAGGAAAGCAGGAAGAAGAAAGGCAGTAATTAAACAGTTTAGAGAGGATAGGGGAAAGTTCAGGAGCACACTTCTTAAGGACTATCACCGGGATTCCATCGTCTCCACTCGCCTAATAGGGGTCGAGTTTTGAAATTACTCTGGATACTACTGTCCGGGTAATATATACGTCGTGCAGTTTGGCCTCAGTTCTAATAGGGAAGTCGGGTGGGTGTACTCCAGATGAGTCAAATATGGATTTGGATGAGAATCTGCGGGCAAAGGACTCAGCTTTGTCCGCAGATGACGTGAGAACCTCAAATTCATGGATTAAAGGAGGTATTGAGGATTTGGTATTGTTCAGCAATCGTTTGCAAATCCTCCGATAGTCCTTGGAGCCGAACTTGCGGTCAGCTACACGCTGTCGCATTCTCTCAGCAAACAACCGTTTGGCCTCATTTAGGGTTCTCTTGCACTCATTGCGAGCAGACGTGAACAGGCGACTATTGTGGTCAGATGACTGTCTCCGGAGTAGACGGATGTAATGGTTCCTGTGGGCAATGGCGGCTGAGCAGGCAGAAGAGGACCACAGAGAGGAATGGGGTTTTAGGCAATACTTCCTGGTGGGTATGAAGGCATCAATGCCAGCTTTCACCCATGACGAGACCTCAGAGGCACAGTCATCAGCTGATAGATTGATCACTTTTCCCCAAGGGACGTCGCAGAGGAAATCGCGAAAGGCATCCCAGCCAGCTTTTTGGTATAGGTAGGAGGTCCTATAGGTAGGGGGCTCCTGGGGGGAGTGAGAATGGAAAGAAATACTGAGAGATACAGCAGCGTGGTCGGAGTTGCCGAGAGGGCAAAGCTGCAAGACTTGAAAGGCGTCAGGCGCAGAGGTGAAACATATATCTTCTTGGGAAGCGAGTGGGGAACTCCACCACTTGCCGAAGTGATTGGGAAATAGCGAAGTTCATGGCGTGAATGCCGGCTGGATCAGTACAGCCTTTTCAAGCCACTCAGAGTGAGGGGCGTTGAGGTCTCCGAATACAAATATGTGGGCAAATGGGTGATAGGAAATAGCCTTATCTTTGTCGTCAGCAATGCTGTCTAGTAGGGAGCAGTCACGAGAGGAGGGAGAACGGTAAAGAAAGAATAGGTAACTAATATAGTAAATAAAGAAAGAAGCATCGACTTTATCGTTTATGGTCATACAATTTGAAAAAGTAATTTAGTGTATAGCCCCTCTTACTCTCAGACATGTACTTACTCACAGTTTTGTTTTTCGTTCTAGCATGACCAAGAGGACAGCAACTGATTTTTGGCGGTTCTAGCCTTTGTATTTTGTTTCGTCGTCTCCATTTTTGTTTCAAATATACTGATGCCTCCTCAACAGGTGTTTACTCGTGCAACCAGACTGGCAACTGGGTCCCACCCATTCACAGTCAGGTTAGCCAAATGCAGACGACAATTCTACTCCTGCAGCTTCTTCTCTCGCACTTCCCGCCTGTAGAACTCGCTCCCATATTCTTGCTTTCCTGACAGCTACAACCTCCAGAAATTTAAATGCAAAGTCAATACTCATCTATTAACCACTGGACTCTAGCTCTCTCCCCAGCCCCGTATATCCTTCCCTTTCTCTCCACCTATGTATCTGTCATCGCACCTGCTTTCTCAGCTTTCTATTGCTCCTTTCTAACTAGTTTGTACTCCTCACTCTTTTCTAATTAATCTTTTTACACTTATGTAGCCCCCTGCTCATCAGTGGTGTTTCCGGCTTGCTCGGGTTGAAACGATTAAAAAAAAAAATTAGAGATCCGTACAAACTTTCTAAAATAGAAAGAAACGTTTATCGAAGACGTGCGTTTGTATTGCTATTCATTTTTATTGTGTTTTTCTTTTTCATACCAACGAACGAAAATAAAGAACCGTTTCTTAATTTCACACAACACTGTCTGCATCTCCGTTCTGTTTACTGATTTCAAGACTTAAGACCGATAACCAATGCTAATAATGATAATTATATCGCAGTGTCCTCGGATTGATTCCGTTGATGAATGAAATATTTCGGACTTGGTTGCTTTTCCGACTGCATAAAACATTTTTAAAATAGTTCAAGTCCAGTTTATGTTCGTGAACGAAAGCGTAGGCTCATTGAATCCGTCAATAATTTTAATTCTCCCTTCTTAAAACTAATTAGCGTCACTTTCAATAATGAAACGAATGAAACCCAGATAAAGGCGCCAATTGTCTTTATTCTTTTATATATATTTTACGGAATTGAAATTTGCTCTTTGAAAGAAATTTTCTTCATATTTCTAGAAAAGAAATCCATTAAAGAAACGTGTAATTTGGAAATATTCTATATAAAGAGGGAATAACTGGATAGCATAAAAAAGAGGCAGAACAAACCGTAACGACCAAGTCAGCCCTTGGCAATTAGATTCGTTTCTTTGTTTCCTGCTGACAATAGCGATCGCCAATTAGTTGAAAAACAGAAACACTCAAAATCATAAGCCCATTTCCGTTATGATTGTGTTTTTAAAATGCCAATGTCACGTTCAAGAATAAAAAAACAATTCTTTGTTAAAAAAGGCGATACAAGTTGCTTTTAAATGTATTCGAATTCTACAATCGATCTTATTGAAATTTATTTTAAAACGATACCTTGAAAGAATGACATTGAGTTTGTTCACAAAAAAAAACAAAATAAATTTTGAAATACACATTAACATCTTTTGGCATTTTTCTACCCATTTTTCAATGATATTAAATTTTAGAATATAAATAGTTTCACTTAAAAATTAATTTTACTTCAAATACACTTCATGTTTCAATGTCAACATGATTCTTTGTTGTAGCGAACTAGACAGCTCATCTAATCTTATGAATACTGCAGTATTTAAAATATCTTCGTTCAGTCTTTAGTTTTGGATTTATCAAGGGACATTTCCTAAATTCTGTCTTAAATTAACGAATATTGCTTTTTTTCCGTAATTAAAGCAAGTTTTTGCTTTACTGTTGGAGATCACATTTTAAAGATAGTAAAATTAAAAATAATTTTAACTATTTTGTTAATGTCAGTAAAATATTGAATTATTTTTTTTCCAAAAAGTCGAGTGGCTATTACAAGTCTGCCTGTTTAACAAATGGTGCTTAGAAGTTTTTGACCGGAACAAGAATGAATTCTAAAAAAAAAATTGTGATCAGACTAGATTTTCAGAAGTAGCTCCGGGAAATCACTTTTCACAAAAAATGTGATTTGGATTGAAACTGGGAAAAAAGTTAAGAAAAAATTTCCAAACAAACATTAAACAAACATACACTTTCCACCAGTCTATACAACAGACCCACAAACCAACATCAATTTCTACATTTTAACAGTTGTCATCCCCTTAAATTAAAAAAATCTATCGTATACAGCTCATTTCTAAGAATCAAACGCATATGCGGAGACCATCCAGATTTTCTATACAACATTAACAACCTAACAAAGCAATTACTAAAATGTAAATACCCAATAAAAATAATAAAAGAAGCACTAAATAAAACCATCCGCATAAATCGTAACACTTCTGTGACACGATAACTAGGCATATATGTATTTTGTTGTCATGGATTAGGATGGAGGATGGTTAGGGATGGAAAATAGTTTGGAAACGTATTTAGCAGGGGTGAAGGGGAAGAATAAATGGGTGAACGCTTTTTCTTTTATGAGGAAAGTTGTGGAAGAGACAGGAGTGTCCGATTACTGTTTTGAATCCTACCGCTCTCCCAGTAGATGGTTGACTCAGTGATTTAATGTGATAAAGAGATACAGTTCAGCAGGTGGGGTTTCGATGACCCGGTCAAAGGCTGTCCTTTACTGTATCTTGACCACTCATTAAGAATTTTTCGGCGGAAGCCTTATTAAGATAAAAAAAAAAGATAACTGAAATTTCAGACTTACAGTCGCCAATGTTTATCACCGGTGGTTTAAAGCATTTCCGGATTTCCGGATTTCCGGATTCATTTTAAATAAATAGAGTCAGTTAAGTTAAGGAGTGAAAGGAGTTCAGCCGGGTGCGAGCTTGAAGTAAGGATCTCCGTTCGTCTTGTTTCGTCCAGTTCGGATTTGTTGATCTCCATTAATTAGAGTTAGAGCTGTGTGTCACATTCGCCTGCCCCAACCGAAAAGGCTAACTCTGAACGAATAAAGCATCCTCTCAACTCATCCAAGTTGTGGAAGTTCGTTCCTTATAGTTCAATCTTGTACCCCCAGCTGTTCGTCCGACATTTTCAACAAACTCCTGGCAAACATCACTGCGTGGAGAACGGCCGCCGGAGAAAATTGTTAGGACGGATCGTTGGGGTGTTACACTTCTCACATACAAAAAAAGAAAAAACAACAACCGAATTCCCATGGTTTTTAACCACAATCAGTATTCCCACACACTTATTAAAAATTTAAAAAATGATTACAAGAACCTCCAATCAAACAAAAAATCAAAAACATTTTCGATAAACCATCCATAAATGCAATGAAACAAACACCCAACCTATCAGCTATCCTGGCTTCTACCAAATATCTTAAAAATACAAACCTATCAGGGAATTTCAAATGTCAGAAATCCCGTTGCTTAATATGTAGACATTTAGTAAACGACGCAATATTTTCTCTACCCAACACCAACATCAAATTGCACCCACCACGCCTGACCTTTGACAGCCAAAACATTATATATTTTCTCTGCTGTTCAATATGTCAAAATAGTGGATATATTGGTGAATCTGGAAATAGCTTTAGATTCCGTTTCAATAATCACAAATTTAGCATACGACAGAACAACCAATATTCCCCCATAGGAGTTCACTTCAATCAACCGGGACACACATTAGAAAATTGCAAATGTTTACTAATAGACTCCGATTTTAGTTGTACACACTCACGCAGAAAGAAAGAAAAATACTGGATTTTAAAATTAAATACACACAAGCTAGGGTTAAATAGGGACTTAAGTGTTTTGAATTTTTATAAATATTTCAATAGTCAAATAATTTTTAGATACAATTTAAAAAATTTCTTTAAAACAAAATTTATAAGAATTATTAAAGATAGGTTTACGTCTACAAGTATTTTAAAAAAGTCTGTCGCTTTCTGCGTCACGTGATGTGAACAATCTCTTTATGAACGCTCTCGCGAAATACGTTTATAAGTTAAATTTTAAAATAATTTGTTTCTGATGAAGGGCCGAAGACAGGTCTGAAATATCAAATATAATAATAGAAATAAACAAATACTGTCAAAAAAATACATTTTTAGACTTACAACTATTTAGCGGTTTTTCCTATACATATAAAGACAGTATACGTGGATTATCACTGTTATATATATTATATATATATTATAAATATATATTATATATATTATAAATATATATTATATATATTATAAATATATATTATATATACTATATATATTATATATATATTATATATATATATTATATATATATTATATATATATATTATATATATATATATTTTATATATTATATATATTATATATACATATTATATATTATATATATAATATAAATATATTATATATATAATATAAATATATTATATAAATATTATATATATAATATAAATATATTATATATATATATATTATATATATAATATAAATATATTATATAAATATTATATATATACTATATATATAATATAAATATATTATATATATATATTATATATATAATATAAATATATTATATATATATTATATATAGAATATAAATATATTATATATATATTATATATAATATATATATATATAATATATATATTATATATATATATTATAAATATAATATAAATATACCATATATATATATTATTATTTTTAATATTTCATTTTAATAATTAATATTAATAGGATCATATCGTCTTTCGATACGAGAAGTATCCTCCACAGATAATACTTGTGACAGAGCCAGACGATGAGTTAGAAAGTCTACAAAGATATTACATGGTGTTTGCTTCACTCATTACGCAAGAAAAGACGAGAAATAGAGCAAAACGAATCGGGGCTGCTTCACCAAGACAATTTATCTACTTAGAAAACTTTTTTACTAGTATAAACAACGACAAAAAATAAATCTTTTCTGTTTTGGAAATCATTCACTTTCTTTGCCCCCAAATATTTTTACATTGATCTGTGAAATTTAATTTCATCTTTTTACTTTCAAATTGTTTTCAGCGATTATAAATCAATTCTACTTTACGGGCCATCTAATTTTTTTTCTTTTTTTTTTTGCAATGGATCTTGATTTCTTTCTATTTTTTTGCGCATTTAAATTGAGTGTGACTGGGTGTGTTTCTTAGGATTTCATGTTCTTTTGTTGAGGAAAACTTTGTATTTTTAATAAAAATTTCTTCCTGCAGCATGTGCATGTCATAATATGCATTTTGGTAGCTAGACATTATTGTGGCTTTACCTCCACTACGTTCGTGTAAATGTTGTGAAATATACAATATCCTGTTATTAGTTACTTTAATGTTACTTCTGCACAGGGCTATGCTTTTATTCAGACCTCCTGTTGCCCCAGATATATTTTTGCGCATTCAGCGCATTTTAGATTATGAATTACGTTTTTAGAGTTGCAACTCAGATTTTATTTTATTTTGAATGTAGTGTAATATAACAATCTGGCCCCACCCGAGGAAGGCTGATGCAAGCGATGGTGTTTCCGGTCGTTGAAAGGAACGGATGTCGTTTGACCTTATTTCCGGCAGCAGCGGAAATAACTACAGAGGCAAACAGAACAGGTGTCTCTGAGAATTACGTGGTCGTGCGTGGGCGAGGCAAAACCAGAAGAAAAAGTCCCGGTTCGGGAAGATTATAAAAAGACCTCGGCACACGGATTCGCCAGTAGTAGAGAGGAGCAACAGAGATCGGCCGGTGAAGAGAGAGACACAACAGATAAGACTACACTCCCGTCAACCCATTAGAAGCGCGCTCTCTCAATTCTCTGTTCCCTATGCTACACGGTTCATCGTCATTAATAAAAATATAACTTTATATTTTCTATA
Organism: Ascarosepion bandense; assembly: GCA_037127315.1. Taxonomy (NCBI): domain Eukaryota; kingdom Metazoa; phylum Mollusca; class Cephalopoda; order Sepiida; family Sepiidae; genus Ascarosepion; species Ascarosepion bandense. The sequence continues at coordinate 784,889 of JBBBDQ010001516.1, read as the reverse complement.
TACATTTCTGTGTTTGCTGTTTTGAGACGCATAATTGGTGCCTAGTGACTTGCTGTTTTGAGACAACAAAACAGTTAGATGCGAGCTGGTTGCCACGGCGACGATTGAAATTCAACGGACTTAAAACTACCAGATAGAAAGAAAAAAGAAGACGGAAATAGAAGCAGCCGCACGACTATAGACATCAGCCAAGGTAGGTGACTCTTTGATTTGATAGTGTGTGTGTTCTGCTCTTGTTTATAAGTCTAGTTAAAAAAAAAATGGAACAGCATACTTTTGCCGATCTGAACCTAGAATTGAGAAATGTGGATTGTTCGGTGTCGAACACATTGAGGGTAGAACGGAGGGGGTGCAGGACTACATGCAGAGAGTAGTACGCCTAGCGGAGAGCGCATAGGTTGGGGGTTGACGGGAGGAATAAAGTTGAGATATTTACCTATCTGTAAGTATAAAACATCTGAGTTAATGATTTATTTTTTTTTGTTAATATTTTACCATATATGTGAAGTGAGATTACTGGTATGTTGCTTAATTAATCTTACTTCTATTGAGTAAGTGAAATGTAAAATCATGTAAAGGAAGTTTCTTCTACTCTTTAAAGTGGATAATTGGATTAACTTGTTGATAACAATGTTTTCTTTGGTTTGTGCAAGAAAATAGTTAATATTTCGTAGAATAAATATTTAATGAAATAATTTTGTTTTGTGTCTTAATTTTACTTAAAATGCGGCATGAACTTTCCAGACAACCCAATAAAAATATTGACGAACAACTATTCTCAATGTGATTATGAAGGTCAGTTGTATGGTTGAAATAGTTGGGTTTTTCTGACCAGTACTCGAGCCGAATTAAAAAAAAAACAATCGATGTTCTACGTACACAAACTTTCCCCAATTGGAGTATTAACGTAAAATGACCCTCTCCATTTTCTCCATTTGGCCTTGTATTGCATGAACTAAATCAAATTTGGTAAACATTAACAAATTATAAATATAGCTGAATGCTACCACAATAGGAAAATCATTAATTTTCTTTAATTTTGATCTCGTCAACAGAATTCGTTCGTAAACGTCAATTTGTAATCTTTACACAGATATTGTCAAAATTTAAAAATGTTTGTGTTTTGCGTGACATTTCTACAGCATATAAATGACTTAAATGTTATCGAGAGTTTTAAAGTGTATTTTTAATTATGCAGTTAACAACAGCCAACAAAATCGCCAATTATAAATATATCTCAACATCGTTGCTTGAAAACAACTGCATTGTTTGGTTATTTCTTTGCGAATACACCGATTATATATATTCTTAAAACATTCACCCGCGTCTCAGTGTTTCGCGATGTAAGTCAGATATTGAAAAGATATTTTGTTATCAATATGGTGGAATCGGATTATTTGGGGAGATTCGGGAAAGGAAAGGGATTTGCACTTTGCAGTTCTTTGTGGTGGCGGGTCTCGGAGCAAGCTTGTCGCCCAGGCCCCGCTGGCCAGTATACGGATAAAGGAGGGGTGTACTGCGTACAATGATCACTTGGTGTTGGCTGCACAGGTTAACGGTGACTCAAGATTTAGAAACGTAGGGAAGCTACAGCTCACACCCATAAACGTCTCTTGTTCATTGTTTTGTTCCCCAATTACGCAGAAATTTCCCAATTTTTCAGTGGACACCATGCCGGTAGAATTGCGCGATATGAAGGAGATTCCTACCCGCAAACTAGTAAATACCTTGGAACAGATAGATATGGAAAGATTTAGTGAAGGATATGAAGAACTCCCGAAGAAGTTGACGATAGGAGTCATTGCTGGCATAGTCGGCGTTATGATAATCCTTGGAATAATAGCTAGGAAGCGGATTTTTAAGTGTGAAAGAAGCAACAGTGCTTCGGGAAAGGAAAGGGAGTTATCCGTTGTGAATAGTACTCCGGGGTCAACGGGTGTTCAACACTCAAATGTCTCTGCGTTAAACAGAGAGATGTCAACAAATCAGATATGCTTGGATTCGAATCCAGAGGAAGTAGTTCAAGGAATAGAAGACATTGTACAAACTAAGGAACTACGAGTCACGGGTCCCTTTTTTTTAGACTAAATTAATATAGATGAAACCTCTAATCCTCCACAAGTAAATTGCATGCGGATTAACGTTGGAATCAGGGTAATTTTCTTCATTTTCTATTGAACATTTCTCGGTCAGACTATGAATGATATGTACTGCAGATAATGGCCATTTTTCTGTGTTCAAACATAGTATGTTTGAAATTAAATTAAATTAAATGAAGTTACATGTGTAACAATAAACTCGAGCAGAAACACGCATGGTGTTGGTCAAAGGTCATTTACTCGATGTCAGTTTAGAAACTGGGGCGCGGTTACCGCCTATGATCATGTGGTCGTGCATCGAGGCGTCTACGCTTATGGACAGAGTCGAGAAAGAAAATGAACATTTTTAAGAACTTTGCCCAATTCTGTGAAAATGGATATTAAAAAAAAAAAAAGAACAATGAAACATCGAGCTGGTAGAACAATTTTCACGATGGACACGAACATTGTTGGGTTGCCGATGTAGGCTCCCCTATATATTTTTTTGTTGTTTTTTTTGTTTCGGCATGCACATGTTTTGTTGTTTTGGCGTGCACATGTTTTATACAATTGTCGGGCTTGTGTGGCATGGGGAGGAGTGTGGGGGTGTTGCGCTTAAAATGTTCTTAGGTGAACATTTTGGAAAATGGGAGGGCGAGGAATGTAATATAACAATCTGGCCCCACCCGAGGAAGGCTGATGCAAGCTAGGGTGTTTCCGGTCGTTGAAAGGAACGGATGTCGTTTGACCTTATTTCCAGCAGCAGCGGAAATAACTACAGAGGCAAACAGAACAGGTGTCTCTGAGAATTACGTGGGCGTGCGTGGGCGAGGCAAAACCGGAAGAAAAAGTCCCGGGAAGATTATAAAAAGACCTCGGCACACGGATTCGCCAGTAGTAGAGAGGAGCAACAGAGATCGGCCGGTGAAGAGAGAGACACAACAGATAAGACTACACTCCCGTCAACCCATTAGAAGCGCGCTCTCTCAATTCTCTGTTCCCTATGATACACGGTTCATCGTCATTAATAAAAATATAACTTATATTTTTATATATATGCGTGTTTGTTGTTTGTCGATATATAACAGTAGATATGTTTTCGATATTGAAGTGGTTTCCTTCTAATAATATGTTACATACCCCACATGTTTTTGCTGCCTTTTGTGACCCCAAGTCTTGTGTGTTGCTCGAATGTTATGGCGGTTAAGATGATTTAAATTTTAAAACTTTTGTTGAGTAATTATGTGTCTTTTGATCTTTGTAACTAATCCTTATGCTTATGTTGTGTGTGAAAACGTATACAAGAATGTTTTCTTCTTTGTCATCTTTTGTTTTGTGTTTTTCTGGATTCTGGAGAGATTCTAATGGTATTTCTTCTGTCAGTTGGAAACCTTTGTTTATTAATGGAGTGGGGTTTATTCTTATTTGTAGTGATTTTCGTAGTCTCTAGGCTTATTTTACGAAGGTTTTCTTCAACTATTATTGTGCAAATTCATCGTGCTATGGATTAGAGATGGTTTTTAGACTTTTAGGGTGATGACTCGTGAAATGGGGGTATTATTAGGTGTCTGTGGGCTTAAGGGAATGTCTGTGATGATGTAATAGTTTTTGTTTTTTATCAGTATGTCTAGGAATGGCAATTTATTATAACTACATTTTAGCGTGAACTTACTTTTGGAATTCAAATTTTGGAGTAGATTGTGTAGTTTATTTATGTCTTCCCATGTTGATCTCCATAAAATACAACACTTATCTAGATATAACTTTCATGATTCAGTGAATTATGTTGTTATGTCGTTTCCATATTTATGTCCTATTTGGTTGTATAGGCTTTTTTCTAGATATGCTAGTTTGAGTGTTGCATATGTCGGTATCATTTTTGTCTCCATCGCGGTACCTGTTGTTTGAATAAGATTTTGGTTGTTAAATTAGAATGAATTGTAATCTAAAATTAGTTCTATACTCTGTATAATAAATTATTTTGTGAAGCGCGTGGGAAATATTTTTGGGTGTTTTCCAGTCAAAAATGTAATGCCCTGTTTACATATTTCATGGGGATGTTGTACCGGTGGTTCACGTCAAATGTTACTATGAGTGTTACTATGAGTGTACCTGGATCTACTTTTTCTGGTATGAAGCTTAGGAAATGTATGCTGTCTCCGATGTAGGTTTTTATTTTTGTGGTGTATGGTTGTAATATTTTATATATTAGTTTGGTAAGTTTGCTTGTTGGGCAGTCTGGCCCTGCTACAATTGGTCCGAATCACTAGGGTTTGGTGTGTGAATATACTCTGAATTTTGTTCCTAGATAGCTGCTTTAATTCTGTTTGATTTCTGTATCTATGGGAGTCCATAAAATGTGCTGGTTTTCTTTTTTGTTAGTATTCTACTGTGTGTAAGGCAAATTATTTTGTTCTATGTTTTTATCTATTTTATTGTTGATTAATCTGTAGTTATTTTTGTCTCCTAGAGTATTTTATATTTGTTTCGTAGTAAGTATTATTCATAATGACTACAGCAGTGCCTGTGTCTGCTACTTTTATTTTTATGATGTCATTGTTCTCACGGATGCTAGTTTTTGTTTCTCTATGAGATTATTATGGAAGTTGTAATTGTTTTGAAAATCTGTGTCTCAGAGTTGTTTTTAAAGAATATGTTCATTTTGTTTGAATTGTTGTTTTATTGGGAAAATATTTAAATTTGTTTCTTAATAAGGAGCTATCAGTAATATTGTTGTTGTTGCATAGAGTTTCTATAAGTTTAGATTTTTATTTGAGTAGGCTAAGGTCTTTCATTATGTCTGTAATGTTACTTTTTGGGAAGGGGACACAATTTTAGACCTAACTTTAGAAGGTTTATTTCCTTTCTTTAAGGGATATGACTAAATATTAATAATAATTTTTTTATTTTTTAAATTAGTCTTTTCCTTCGGATCGGGTGTTCTAATATACTATATCATTATATATATATAGTCATATAATAATAACGTTGTAGTATTTTGTATATATATATATATATATATATATATATATATATATACAAAATACTACAACGTTATTATTTTGTGACTATATATATATATATATATATATAGTCATATCATAATAACGTTCTAGTATTTTGTATATATATATACATATATATATATGTATATACAAAATACTACAACGTTATTATTATGTGACTATATATATATATATATATATATATATATTAATTCAGATACTTTAATCCAAAGAAAAAAAAGCAGGAAGGTAAATTCCAAAAACCCGATCCTAATTAATATTACAAATTTTATTTTTTCCGTGTTGCTTATCCTTACATCAATTCTACACGGCTGTCTGTTAATTTTTTGTTACAATTCTCTTTCCTTCTTTTGCGAATCCAGACGATGTCAATTTTTTCTTTTCTTGTTTATTTGATTTTATTTTGTTTTATCTTTTTCATTTTTCTGTTTTTCTTTTTCTTTTTTATTTTCTTTTTTAATTTCTTTGCAAATCTATTTAAAAAGAAAAGTAGACTGATTTTTCTCCAGTTTCTGAAAGGATTTTTCTGTTGCTGAGGTGATGTGTTATCCCCCGTGGGGATCTTCATATCGAAATGGTCATTCAACATCATCGAATTAATCCTTTTTTAATATATATATGTTTATATATATATATATATATGGCAAGCTAACCCCAATTACAGATGCCTGTTCTGGCACATTTCTGGTTGTTCACCACCGTGATTTATATATCAATAAAGTTTCTGGGAGTGTGCGTTATCTAGCATGAACAGCAATCTGAACAACGCCAGAACTTTGAGCTAACCCAATCATCCTCAGACTAATAATATCAAGAAGTTACCTTCCTGACATATTCGACCATGGTAAATTTCAAACCCAGGTTTTACGGTCAGAAAGTAAACCTTCTAACCACGCGGTCATATATATATATTAATCATTTCACCCCAAGCAAAGCATGTCACTGCCACTATTGCGCAGGGGGTTACATAGAGGAAAGTAATGCGAAAGAGTTGTTAGTGATAGGAAATATCGGGAGAAGGGTGATAGACGGATGAGAATACCGAGGATGGGGGTTGGGTGGATGGGAAGGTTTTTTGAGAGAAGGGATGCGAGTTAGTGTGATAAGAGGTGTCTATAACAAGCATATGGAACAGAATTCCACAGGGAGGAAGTGAAGAAAAGAAGCTGTTAGAGTAGAAATTGCGGTTACATTTTATCTGTTTCACTGTAAAAGAGTGAGACATATTGGTAATCTATTATCTCGTGCAAATTCATACCTAGTGATCAAGTTCACCGGAGCAGAAGCCGTGAAAGTATTGAGAGAGTGACTGCAGCCGGGCTGCCAAGTCAGTATCGATCAGATTACAGATTCTCCGTTGTATTTTGTCAAGAACCCCGAGAAGAATAGCAGGGGCACTCGACCAGATTTGGTAGCAGTATTCATAACACGGGCGGATAGTAGATTTATATATGTACTGGATGGATTCAGAATGGAAAAATTCCAGGTCCTGCACAGAAAACCAACTTTCATACCAGCGGATTTAGCAATGGATTTGATTTAGTGATTCCACCTGAGGTCCTCTGAATGTGTGAGGCCAAGGAGGCGCAGTATTTTACTCTCAGGGTGGTTGGCTGTTCCAGGCTAATGGGAGGTAGGAGCGATTGTCTATGATGTTTACCTGATAGTATCTTTGTTTTGGAAGCATCGAAATTTACGAGCCATTTCTTACTCCTGTCCACTACGAATTGGAGGTCCTTCTCAAGCTCGGCAGCGAGGTTCGCTTTGTCACCCACACCAGATTTTTGATCGAGGCGAGAGTAAACTGTGGTGTTGTAGGCGTACATGCCTACTTGGGATCTTATAGCATCGGGAATTCGTTAACGTAGATCAGAAAGAGCGTAGGACCTAGGTTAGAGACTTGAGTGACACCTGCGTCGGATGGTAGTTTTGGGAGACATGTCCAATTAATACGACATTCAATGTGCGATTAGAATGGAATGACTCGATTAGGTCAAACAAATGTCCAGTTATACCATAGCTCCGCAGTTTGCGTAGAAAGCCATCATGCCAGACACTATCGAACGCTTTGGAAATATCCAAAGCAACGGGTCGAGCTTCGTCATTCTTTTCGTGAGCCTGGTATATATACTCACTTATGCTCGTTATCATATCAGCGGTAGATCTGGTGAAGCGGAAACCATACTCTTTGTCCGATAAGAGCCTGTGGGCTATGAGATGCTGAACCACCTCGGCGTTGATAATGGCTTCGAACACTTTGCCAAAAATCGGAAGGAGGCTAATAGAGGGGTAATTAGCAGGGTCCAAGGGTTCTGCATTATACTTAAATATAGGAACGACAAAAGAAGACTTCCAACAGGTAGGAAAGTAGGAAGCAGATATGCAGTAGTTGTAGAGTTTAGAGAGAACAGAGGAGAGTTCAGGGCACATTTCTTCAAGAATATGATTGGGATTCCGTCCCCTCCGCTCGCTTTGTGAGGGTCAAGTTTTGAGACTATGTTAGAGCGAGGGGGTAATGTGGACATCATTGTTGAGCCTAAGTTCTAGGTGGGAAGTCGGGTGTACATACGCCAGACGAAGTAGTAGAGAATCTGCGAGCAAAGCATTCAGCCTTGTCCGCTGTGGAGGTGAGGACCTCAAATTCATTGATTAGAAGGGGTGTTGTGGTTTTACTCTTGTTAAGCACGCTTTTACAGAGTCGCCAGTTGTCTTTGGCGCTGAACTTACAGGATGCTATGCGTTGCTTCATTCTGGCAGCAAACAACATCTTAGCTTCGTTAAGTATCTTTTTACACCTATTACGAGCTGAGCTGAAAAGGCGCCTGTTTTGGTTCGACGAGTAGCTTCGATAAAGTCGGAAGAGGTGATTCCGGTGGGCAATGGCGGCCGTGTAAGCGGGTGAGACTCAGTGGGGCGAATGGAATTTAAGCTGAAATTAACTCGCTGGGATGAAAGCATCGATGCCAGCCTTAACCCAAGAGGAGACCACAGATGCACAGTCTTTAACGGGAAGACTAGAAACGTTGTTCCAAGGGACGTCACACAGGAAGTCACGGAACGAGTTCCTGTCTGCTCTTTGGTAGCAGTAGGATATTCTGCTGGTCCGAGTTTCTTGGGTACAGTAGAAGTGGAATGAGATGTTAACAAAACTACCGCGTGGTCAGAGTTTCCGAGAGGCTAGAGCTGTTTGGCAGTGCAGGAGTCTGGGGTGAAGTGAAGCAAAGGTCTAGCAGTGAGTCCCCTCTATTAGTTTTATTGGAGAAACGCTTGGGGAAATCCACCAATTGCGTAAGATTGGGTGATTGAAAAACTCATGGTGTAGACACCAGCAAGATCGGTGACAGAGTTTTCCAGCCACTTGGTGTGGTGGGCGTTAAAGTCACCAAACATAAATATATGTGCAGATGGATAGGGAAGAAATGGTCTTATCGATATTGTTAGTGATTTTATCGAGTACTGAACAATCAGAGGAGGAGGGTGAGCGGTAGAGAAAGAAAAGATAGCTAACAGAGCTTAGAAGTGAGAGATGGAAGCACATGAAAGAACGATCCAGAGAGTCAAGAGAGGTCACCCTAGCAAGAGGTGTTCACTGACATAAACACCCAGGCCATACATATGGACATTGAAGTTTTCCTGAAGAGGGTAAAGTAACCAGGAACGTGAACTCAATGTGTGTGTGTGTGTGTGTGTGTGTGTGTGTGTGTGTGTGTGTGTGTGTGTGTCATTTCACTGCAGTTCAAGAAGAGAGAAGATGAAAATTTTTTGACGATGAAGATTGAAATCTTTGAAGATTTAATTATCAGGCAAACAAATAAACGAAATGGTGTTTAAGAGGTGGGATGTGCGAGAAAAGAAACTCTTGGAATAGAAGTGGAGGTTGCATTTACCTTTATCAAAATAAAAGCGTCGGACCTAATTGCCAATCTCGTTAAACGTTTACATTCTTTTATATGGGCCAACAGGAAAAAATCCACAGAGCATTTGTCATGAAAATATTTGTAGAAAAGACTGACGGTCCTAGACTATAAAGGTTGTGTAATTTTCTTTTCAGGAGCATTTTATCAAATATTCTTAACATTCAAGAACAAACAACTACCAGCTTTTGTGGATAGTCAGATTCTGATAGATTATCTGTTGTGAAGAATGACATCTGTTTCTGATTACCGGCAAATCATATAAAGACTCTTTTGAGACTCCGAATAGGAAGGCCTCTCTAAAGACATTTCCTTCTATTTTATTATGTGCGACAACAACATCAGGTGTAAATTTTGTTTATATAGAGGTAAATATTTAATCTTCCTGCCAACAATCTATTATTCTTCACCTGTTATAGATGTTATAGTAACTGCAGTCTTGCCAATTAAGCATTGATAATGTCTAAAATTGATGTCTTCCACGCAGAAAACATTAACACGTTGATATTCGGCCAAGGTTGTCGTATATTTATGGGTTCAAAACAGATTGAATATAATACATATGAACACAAAACAGAGGATTTGTGTATAGTTATGTATTGGACTGAAATTAACGCGGGTTTTGTAGTGGTTAGCAACTCAGAAAGCGTTTTAAATTCCAGTAGTATTAAATATTGTTTAAAGACGCATGCATCCGTTATGGTCACCATTCTAGCAGTGGTTTCAACCAGGGAAGACTAATTTAACTTGCTGTTATTGGCAAACTAAGAGAAAGAAAAGTTAATTAAAAAATAAAACTCCATGCATCTTCCTCTATGTTCCGTGTCTTTTCAGGACGTTGTCAACCATGGCCTTCAACACCTTTTTATTCCAAAAGCCTTTCCGCAAGCATCTTCTTGTTAACCAAGCCAAATCTTTCTCTTCCATCCACTTGCACAAGCCCATCAAGTACGATACACATTGCTTTCCCGTTTCTCTCTTTACCTTTACGTAACCTGTAAGTATCAAATTCTCTAAGCCCTCTTTCCTTATTGCATGTACCAGAAACTTCAGCTGTCTTTTCCTGATGTAAAGTCATAGTTTACTTTTCGTTTCCATCCTCTCCAAAAAGTCATCGTTGCTCACATGTTCAGTCCATGGTATCCTCAGAATTCTTCTTAGAACCATATTTTGGTTGCTTCAAGCCTCTTTTTCATCTTTGTGGAAATTGTCCATCATTTACTGTCATATTGAACAAAATACATCATATAGCAATATCTTCTTCGTTTCTAGCGAAATATACCTGCCTTTCAATACTCTACTCAGCTTTTGAAATGCATCCTTGACCATACTAACTAGACTTCGAATCTCGGTGTTGATGCTACATCCTATGTTGGAACACTTCCAAACGATATAAATTTCTGTCCCTGCTTGATTTTAGTATCCCCTGCCTGTAATTGGCATTTTGGCCTCCTTTTATTATTGGTGACCTTGCATTCAGTTTTCTTGTAATTTAAAAGTAACCTTCTCTTTCCTTTGCATTCTGTAATAGATTACTAGACGGTCATTGACCATGCATTATTCGATTTATTAAATTTTAACATTTTTAAATTACTGGAAATTCCTAGTAACCGACTTGCTTATTCGCCCACTGCTCTTTTAATTCACGGAGGGTGTATAGTACTCGGTGTGGGGCAGTTGTAGTTTAGTAGTCTTACGAGGTCCTTTTGTCGTCTTCGAAGTCTCGTGTCACCCATTCTGACTAACGAAGGTGAGTTTTCATTAATTATAGTTTTATAAACTATAAATATAAACATTTATTATGTAGATATGATATTATACAAGACGGGTTTTTCTCGCCGTGATTGTAACAAAATTAATGATGTATATATATATATATATATATATATATATATATATATATATATTTATATGCTTATGTATGTTAGGAAATTAATTAAATCCGATATATTTTTAATTTGTTTAAATGTTATTTCTAATGGATACTCATATTTGAGTGGATGCAGTGGTGCAATTATTAAACAGTATACTTACTAATTTATATCTAACATCCTAAATATTCCATACAAGTTTTTTTTTAAATCATTAGCCCTCTGGCAGCATTCAAACCTGCGTAACCTATGGAAAACCGTAATTCGATCTGACATACCTGGACCGCTCAGCCTTGTAAGATTTTTTGAGCAGACGTCGCTCGAATAGTGTTTTTTTTTTCCTTTCTACAATACCGTCAATATATATATATACTGGACTGAGCTTTCTATGTCTGGAATTGTTTACTGGAATGATAAATTAGAATCAAAACTATTTGGGCGTAGAGCTAATAAGGCTACCCTGCAAAATATATGAACCCCTGAAGTAACAGACGCAGTACCGAGCATTTTGTTCTGTACTCTACATTTAAGAAAGTTCATGCGGTTTAAATGTTACATTTTCATCTTGAAGCTAGGGTTCGAATTCCACTATTGTCGATTTGTCGGGCAGGTGACGCCGTCATAATATCAAACTGGAGAAACGATTCTGAAACCCAACAATCTCCAGTGAAATTTAATGTAGCTGGGAGGGTTCAGACAGCTGTCGAGAGGTTGTGCCAACACGAAATTACAAGTCATTGTGACCGAGAATTGTGAGCCATGTTCAAACTGAATATCTTGCGCTTTCTTCCAGAAGCTGTAACTAAATAACCTTCAGCATAATTGCCGTATAAACGACAGGTTGGTTATGTGTTTGGTGAAGATATATTAAAGTGTCTGGGCACTCGTCTGAAGCTAACTACTGAATCAGACAGACATACTTAGATAAAAGCGACTAGCCTTACTAGGCCTCCTCTCGTCTCAGAGAAGCCGTCAGTAATACAGCAGTATAGTAGAACCAACTAGATAAATGTTTTAAACGATTGTCACTGCTGACGATTGCCTTAGACTATTAACACTGACACATATTTCTGCGTATCTCCTTCAGCCCACTCTAGCTCAGGATAGTTCAAATATATTCTCCACACAATAAAGGATTTATTGGAACGAAAGTGGAATAATGGATTCACTCGAGACGTTCTGTTCTTCATAGTCTAGGTCATGTGATTGTGCTGAACGTTCAAGAGTTTTATGATTCTTCACCGAAAAGCGTGTCTCCATAATTCCAAGCGAAAACACTGGAATGTGTTTACCGAGTTGAATGACCACTTTTCAGGCCACTCCAATCTAAAATGGCCTCTCCTTCAGAAATCGTTTTTGTAAGAAATGGCGTAAAATATCGATTGATGGCGAGGATCTGATTCTTTTGAAGCCGCTAACGTTTCAGGAATGTGAAAACAGAGGCGCATATTATATTTGTTTCTCTTTTTAAATTCCTTGTGATCTGCGTTCAAATATTTATCATTTAACACGGTTGATAGAGCTGATAAGCCTTGCCGCTTCTATTTTTCTATTTTTCACCTAAAGCAAATTAAAAATAAATGCAATAACAAAAACAAATAGCCAACAATTCGAAAGATGTCGAAGAAAGTAAAAAAAAACAAAACAACAAATAGAATTAACTGTAATACATTTTGAAAACGCTCATGAATTCGTCTAAAAATCGCTATTTTTCAAGCAAATTTTCAAATTAGCACAGTTCATCAGACAAATACAGGCCTTTACGTGATCAATCCTTTCACTCTACATGAACTTTAATTCTTACAATTTGGTGGTTGAATTTCTTTACCAGCAAATTAAACTACGTGTGTTATTTAATACCGAAACCTAAATATTTTGATTGGTTTATTTGGTTGATTTTGTAAGCAAAATCAACCAATTAACCCAATCAAAATATCAACATATATATAGCGGCATATCAACATATCTGCGTTGATTAAAGCCGAAATCTTAATATCCTGAAAAAAGATTTTTTGCTTCAACTAAGTACATGTATTGTTAAAAATTCTACCATAAAATGAATTGCTGGTCATTTTGCCTTAAAAACTTATTGTTACTAAAGATTTTACTGTAAATAAATATTTATATGTTTTTATATAAATATGTATTACTGATATTTTTACTATAAAAATGTATTTTTATACTGTTTATAGTGTTTATTTTTTCGTTTATCGGTTCAATATTTCCCATAGCCGCGACCCTGTCAAGTGCTACCAGCCCGAGTTTACCTCCTACCACTACACCTTTCATTTGTAAGGGCTACAGTTCAAATGCTTACCTGCCTAACGTAAAGAAAGTAAGTATTGCTAATGCAATTTTTGTAAAATCCCTTTTTTTCTGAAACCTGCTCATTGACAAAACTGTACAAAAAGTAATTTTCAAAAATGATCTCATGCATAATCTAAGTCGAAAGTATACACAGGTTTACGTAAATTCAAAGACTTTTTAAGGCAAGGATATTGGCTCCGAATAAAAAACGGGAGAGCCGAGTTCGAATTCTAGTTAAAAACGTTGCATTCACTTAAGCACAAATATCATAGGGAAAGGTATGAATCCGTCTATTCTCTTTACAGGTGTGGGTTGGGTAATAAAACAGGTTGGGTTTTATAGCCTTGGTTGGCAACCAGTCTACCGTAGAAAGAAGTGGTGATAATACTTTATCAAGGATGAAGTCTAACATCTAAAAATTGATGGAAACACTAATAACAAAAATGAAAAGTCAATACTCAATACCTTCTAGTATAAACACGGCCACAATGTGCTGGCCGTCTATAGAAAATTAAAAAAGGTGCCTTCATTCTAGGGAAAATATATAAAAGTCTACACATTCATTAAAATAAAACAAAAACATCTTTGATAATGAATTCTGTCCTGTTTCTTAATACTTTGCTTAGCCATTGGAAGGTTTCTGCGTGTTTTCCAAATAAATCGGGGTACAAGTGTCAATTACGTCGCTGACTATCCGAAAATAGTTTTCACACACACACACACACACAAATATATATATATATATATATGTGTGTGTGTGTGTGTGTGTGTGTGCGTGTGTGTGTGTGTGTGTGTGTGTGCTGATTTCAGCAATGTAAAGAAAAATTTGTGCAACTGACTCATTTAGAACGTTGATAAATAGTTTTTCTTTATATTGCAGAATAATTGCTGAAATAAAATTTTCTTTACATTGCTGAAATAAATTCTGGATTTATAACCGTTTATTTATGTTTTGAGGTTTCATCTCAATATATTTGCTCCGAATCGTATTCATTGAGATCTCTATTTTTATCTATTTGATATTTTATATTAATTAGATAGAATCTTTTAGATTACCCTCTCCACCATTATCAGTTAAAATTCCCTCTTTTATATATATATATATATATATATATATATATATGAATTTTTATTTGTTTATTATTATTACTTTTAATGGGTACTCGTATTTGAGCGGGAATTCTGTTCCGTAGATCGATCGTTAAAAACACGTTTGATTAAAAGACGACATCTTTCCGGTCTGCAGGTTCGATTCCTGCCGGAAGACATATTTTTCAAGCGAGTGGAAATTATAATGTACTGTTTAACTATGTAAATATAAATAAAGACAGACTTTCCACTCAAATACGAGTATTAAAACAAATAATAATTTTAAACAAATATGAATTCAAATATGTCACCGAATGCAAGTTTCGTAGATTTCCGTAATACACACATACTTACTCTCTCTCTCTCTCTCTCTCTCTCTCACACACACACACACACACACACACACACACATATATATATATATAACTTTCATCTTAGTTAAATTTCTAATCAAAATTCTTATTTATTTAAATTCCAAATTATCATCTTAGCTTAATATTCTCGAGTTAGTAATAAAAAAAAGAAGTAAAACTACGGAAAATGAAACACCCAACTATAAATATTCAATTGAATAGAGAAATATGCCTTCCAAAAGCTAAGCAGCGTATTAAAAAACGGAATATGTTGTGAGAAATGAAGAAATGAATAATGAACTGTTATGCGATATCAATCTTTAGTTTCAGTGAATGATAGACAATCACCTACATGAAGGAAAAAGGGTACCATACTTAACGTTTGTGAGAATAACATTGACTGAACAAGTGAGTAACGAAGACGATTTAAGAATATAAAAGCTCTTCTTTCTCGTACAGTTTCTCGTTAATATGTAGTTAGAAAAATACAAAATAAAATTGCACACCCGCAAAAGAAGATTCAAATGACTATTCAAAAGTCAGCGTGGAAAGTAAAATCCTTAATTCTGGTTGTATTAAAAACAGCAAATTCATATATGACGTATTTTCACACCTAGATGCGGAAAGGCTCGCTGGAGCTGGTATCATGAGAAGTTTCACTATTTAAACCACGTCACTAACCTGTCAAAGGCAGTTCGATTTGGGAGCGGTTAGCTGAGTACCTCGTGGCTATGTAAACGAAAGAAAATTGAAGAAGCCGACCCGGACGCAGTGCACGTCACAGTTTCATTTGACCTCTTCTTCCAATTTTCTTTTCTTCATTTTCACTCCACGTCGCCACCGAGAACTAATGGTCACGTTAAGCACAACTTCTTTATTTGTTTTGCCCTCTCTCTCTCTCAACCAGTCGCAACCTACCAAAAAGCGAAGGGGACAAAGATTTTACATTCTGCTACTACACAACCATGAACTCTAAACTTCTGCGGACATATTAAATACCTACATTACTACTACGGACATTTTCTACAACACTTGATACCCATAAATATAAATTTATAATTGAACACGAACTTTACCCTTAACTTCTTAATAATGTTTCTAACTGCACATTAACTTTTACAACTTTTGTTATTCATTTCGTTTTAATAAATTTCTATTTTAACATTTACACTATTCCATACTATGGCACACATTCCAACCGACAGTCAACCTGCCGAGAAAAACCTTCTGATAATAATTCTAATAATAACTCCTGATAAAACTTGTAAACTGTAGGAAGTTCGGTTATGTCTGACACAATGCCGAATCAAATAAAATTTACCCGATTCCAATAGCTACGATACCTCTTATCCTTCGTACTTTTGCTATGCTTCCCGCTCGCCATCCTGACACATTTTATGTTAAATAGAAAGATCGGTTATTCTGAAGCCGGACGAAACTGGTTTCATGTTTCTTTGGTTCGGCCTCGTGTCATACTTAACCGAATTCCCTACAGCTTACAAGTTTTATCAAGAATTATTATCATCTGAATTTTCAGAAAGTTTTCATCGTTATCAGACGATTGGTCGTCGTCAGGTTGGAATATGTGGAATTGTGTGGAATAGTGTAAGAATAAAATATACATTTTGCATGTTAAAATAGAAATTTATTAAAAGGAAAGAATAACACAAGTTGTAGAAATTAATGTGCAATTAGAAACATTAAGAAGTTAAGGGTAGAGTTCGCGTTCAATGAGAAAGTTAAAGGTATCATGTGTGGAAGAAATTGTTTGTAGCAGTAATTGTTGAAAGATTATATGCGTACGTATGTATGTATGGTAATTATATTCATACGTTCGTATATATGGTGTTTGTTTGGTAGGAATGTTTTTGGATGGAGTAAAAGGAATCAGTAGATTGGATGGAAATAGAAAGAGGAAAATGTCCGGATCACTTGAAGTTGAAGTTACATTTTATATATATATATATATATATATATATCTTGTAGATATCCTTTCGCACTGGATTGGTAAGTCTTGCAAGTCGCCCTCATTAAATCAAATTAACACTTACTTGCGAAATTCGGTTTCGACTTTTTCATTCAGCACATGGTCAATCGTTTTTCTGTTTGGGAAAAAACAAGATTTCACATGTCATTGTGAATCTTTTTAAAAGGGAAGAAGGTTGGTTTTAATTTGTATTTTCTTATCCACTACAACTCTCTATATATCTATGACCCTTCTTTCTGCATGATTTACTATGATTATTCTGCAAACTACATTTCCTTATTATTTATCCGTAAAAAGTAAACTGTTTCTTTTGCTTTTAAATAGATGTTTCCTAAAAACTTACGAATATTACACATGCACTTTCCATAATATTCCTACCATTTTTCTTAAAGAACGCATTTCTCTTGTCTTCATCTGTAAAGGGAACGCCTGGAATTCAACGCCTGATAGGAGTAATGTTACAAAGGAATTCAGGACATTATCTTTGTTTCTAACGAATTCATTATAGTTTGTTTAGTTCTTGGGAAAGTTCTCTCGCTATTTACGCATTGAAATTTACACGAAACATTCCACCTCTACATATATCCTGATAATGTGAGTAAGACCTGCTTTTAATTCGTAATGACTTTCAATAATAACATCTTAATTAGCGTGTTTTATTTGGCTTAGTTTGCTTACCTGCAGATGAACTGATTATGGGGTATTTAATGCCGAAATTTACTTGCTTGGAAGCTTTGGTATATTTTTATTTTACTAATAAATCTGTTGCTAGAATTTTTTTACTGAAGAAACATCTAAAACATCTATTGATTTTTTTTCTATTAATTTTTTTTACCGGAATTGATTTCTAACATTAAAACGTTTTGCTAGAATAAATCTTACTATTAAAATCTATTGCTGGATTTTTTTTCTATTAAATCAATTGCTGGAAACGTTCAATTACAATATAATGCTTTAATTTGTTTTTACAATTAAATTCTATTGTGAATATTTTTTTCATTAGAATATGTTGCTGGAATATTTTTGTTACTATTAAAAATGTATTGCCGGAATTTTTTACGTCTAAAATTTATTGCGAGAATTATATATTACAATTAAAGTGTATTGCTGTATTTTTTAAATATTTTAATCTATTGCTGTAATTTCTTTTTACTCTTAAAATCTATTGTTGGAATCTCTTTTTTGTTAAAATCTATTAGATCTTTTTAAAACTCGTAATTATCTGTTACTCTTAAACTCGTTTGTTGGATTTTTGTCTTAAAATCTGTTGCTGGATTTTTTACTCTTAAACTCATTTGTTGGATATTTTACTGTTAAAATTCTAATAGAACTTTTACTCTTAAACTATATTGCTGAAATTTTTTAGCGTTTAAAATCTATTGCTTGAATTATATTTTACTATTAAAATATGTTGCTGTAATTTTATTTACTACTATAATCTGTTAGAATTTTATTTTTACTTCTATTTTTTTTTACTCTTACAATCTATTGTTGGATTTTTTACTGTTAAAATTTTAATGGAATTATTTACACTTCAAATCTATTGTTGGATTTGTTTACTGTTAAAATTTTAATGGAATTATTTAGTCTTAAAATTTATTGTTGGATTCTTTTTACTATTAAAACCTCTAGTTGGAATCTTTTCTGTTAAACTCTATTCTTAGATATTTTTACTATTAAAATTCATTGATGAAACTTTTACTACTGAAATGTATTGCTATAATATTTTACTATTAAAATCTATCGCTAGAATTTTCAACTATAAAATGTATTGTTATACTTTCATGGTATTTTGACTGCAATTCATTATTTGTCTATAACTGAGAACCTCACGAGTCTTACCACCTCGGGTCAAGGTGATCCTGGCAAAATCTGCAATTAAGACATAATTTCATGCTCCTTAAATCTTCCCGATCACTAGCCGATCACTAGCCTTGCTGCCGGATGTAGTTTATCATCATACCTAGTACATCTGTGTCTGATGTGCAATGCGATCGTTGTTACGAAGCAGACATATCAAAAACGTGATCTAAACTGCGCGGATACCAGAGTCGATAGTTGGGAATTGACTAGGTCGGATCACTGCGCCTGGCATTTCTGCGTGCAGTCATCATCTCTGCGTAAGAACAAAGATCCCGAATGCGATCGGAGAGAAATAGAAACCTGACAGAGCGATCATTCATCCGCGTCTGTCAAACCTTCAAGTAAATTTGCTGTAACAATGAATGACACTCAAAAATCAGTTTCTGTTGACGTTTGTCGACAATATCTCTCCTCAACACTGTTTCCTCAATTTCAATTTCGATCTAGAATGATTGGTTAAAGATATTCAACGCTCGATAGCCCAAATATAAAACAGAAAAAAAGTAAAACACTATTAAAAAATGAAAGCTTTTTAAATTTTGTGGTAGAATGTTATTATTATTCAATAAATGATATGTGGTGGCAAAGTATCGTTTATCGGATTTGAAAAAGGAATCCTCAAAATGGGTTCAAATCACGCCGGTCTTGGGCTCTTTAAATTTCACACTATTTTGTCGCTTCTCAATCTAGCCATAGGTTAAATAAAATGGTAGCTTAAGTTCTTAAGACCTAAGTGGCATTCAATCAGAAGATTGGCTACAAAACCGTGGAGTTATGTGATATATCTCATGATTAACGGCAATTCAAGCATATTAAACTAAGAGAAGATGTGAAGATCTTTGATAATTCATTTTATGAAGGAACATCGCATTTATGAGAAAAAAGTCAATGAATTATCTAAACTAACACATCATTTAATAAGCCCGGGCCTGACATATCGATAGCGTCACTACTAAAAAGTTCATAGGATTTTTATGCAGTACGAACTTTCAAATGACACGTGACAAAATTTGAACTCAATCGGATTATTAATTTGCAAATTACCCTTATTTAAGTGAAGCTACTGTAGCAAATTTTCAAAACAAGTGAAAAGTCTGAATTTTCTGTGTTGATAAATTATTGCTTTTTAACGGGAAAATATTATTCAAGCAAAACAATGGTTTGATATATGTTATTCGGACTCCGTCGGAAACAACGGTTAAAAGGTATGCTGACTTTAAACGCAGTCGTACAGACACAAACGATACTGAACTCTCAGATCGCCCAAAATCGGTAATTGTCCCAAAAAACCCAGTCGATCGTAAATTGAAGTTTCGTGAGATAGAAGAGGAGTTAAACATCCCAAAAAGCAGTGTCTTCACCATTTTGCGTGGATATTTGTCAATGAGAAAACTGTGTTCAAAGTGAGTGCCGCGTTTGCTTATAGTCAATCAAAAAGAACAACTCGTTGACAATTCAGAGCGTTGTTTGCAATTCAACGAAACAAGAAAGATTTTTTACGTAAATATGTGACAATGGATGACACATGGAACCACTACTTTACCCCGGAGTTAAATCGGTTGTCAGCTCAGTAGATAGAAGCAGGTGAAAGCCGCCTAAATCAACCAAAGACGCGAACATTAGCAGGCAAGGTTTTGCCCTCCATATTTTGGAATGCGCAAGGTATTTTTGTTCATTGATTACCTTGAGAAAGGAAGAACCATCAATAGCAAATATTGTATAGCATCATTGTTGCCTATTAAGGAAGGAATCGCTAAAAATGGCCACAAATGAAAAAGAAAAATTGATCTTTCACCAAGACAATGCACCATGTCACAAGTGGATCACTGTGATGGCAGAACTAAATGACTTGCACTTCGAATAGCTTCTTCATCCACTCTATTCTTCAGATCTGGGCCCCGGCAATTACTGGCTGTTTGCAGATCTCAAAAGAATCTCCAGGAAAAGATATTTGTCTCCACGAAGAAGTGATATCGAAAACTGAGGGGTATTTTGAGACCAAAGAAAAATCGTTATAGAAAAAAAAGGGATCGATTTGTTTGAGAAGCGTTAGAATTAGTGTATCACCCTAGAAGAAGACTATGTTGATGAATAAAGTGGAATATTGCCTAAAAGTTGTTGTTTTATTAGTTAAGCCGGAGATTTATTGAGTGATGTGTTATGTTCCAGGTTCTTGTAATTCTGATAACCATGATTCAGACAAATAAACTTCCAGATATGTGGTGAGATTTATAAATAGTAATAGATTTTCCGTGTTTTTGTAAAATTTTTGTTAGCTTTTCTCACGTTCTTCAAAACGCAAGTTTCTGCAGCCGTCATGTATTCAATAATAAATAAACCATTTTCAGAAAAACTGCTATGATCTATAAAATAAGAGCAAATTTCATGCATGTTCAACATCTTCCCATATCGATTAATATTCACACACACACACACACACACACACACACACACACACACACACACACACACACACACACACATATATATCGTAAAATGGAGGTTGTTTTGAACGGGCAAGTTTCCAACTCTTTTCAACTTTCACACAAACGCGGTATCATTCAAAGCTCTGTCCGGGTCTTATGTTGTTTCTTATCTCCATCAGTTCCCTAAGTAGGCATCTATGAAGATGACGCGACAATTAACTCCCGTCTCACTAAGTAAATGACAAGTAACTTGGCTGCTGGTGTTGAAACAAACCTTCAATCCATTGTTAACTGGAGCAGGAAATGGCTTGTAAATTATAATGCCCCCAATACCAAACTACTCTGTTTTAACAACAATAGATAATCTTTCATGGATGATTAGAGTTGCTGGAGAGCAACACACGGTGTCTCCTTGGCCTCACGTTTTCAAGAACCTGAAGTGGAATGATTAAATCAAATCTACTGCTAGGGAAGTTGGTTCCCTATGCCGGACTAGAAAGATTTTCTTTTCAGAATTCAGAGTTGCACATTTATAAATCTACCGTTCAAACTTGCATTGAATACTGCTGCCATATCTGGTCTGGTGCTCCTGTTCTTCATCTCGAGGCTCTCCACAAATCCAAAGAAGCATCTGCAAAGTAATCGATCTCACTTGGCGTCTGGACTTCGGTCACTTTCCCTCTTTTGTCCCACATATTTCCATGACAAGCTTTTTTTCTGATGCCTCGTTTACATAGATGTATGCGTGCTATTAGATTGATATACAGATGTCTTTTTACCATTAAAATAATTAAATATTAACGCCGCTTTTACTACAGCAGTTTCTATCTTAGACTTCCCGTATATGGAACTCCTTTTCGTTTACTTGCGATTGCCATCTTCTCTCGAATATTTTAAAAATTTTATTCTTTCCCTAATAACACTTATGGCCAGTCTTTCACAGTAATATCCTGCGTACTAGTGGAAATCCCGCCTTTTTAGGGTAAAATGATTAAAAAATATATAGTTTTATATAAGTGGACATTACTGTCAACGGCTATCGGCGACAGTGCTGCTAATGCTTATAACAAATCACCAGGCCATATATGGATATAGACTATATAGATATGGTCTAACGATTGCGTATAACGATTGCGTATAACGATTGCGAACCAGAATGTCACCACTAGATGTTGACATCAATATCTAGTTTACTTACACTCTATCCCTGATTTTGAAAACTTTAGCCCATTGAGATAGCATACCTTAAAACTATATTTTATCATATATATATATATATATATATATATATATATATATATATATGTTACTTTCCTCATAACATTATATTCTCGCAAGAGAATCTCGTCCTTATTCTTCTTAAGCTCCTCTCCCTCCTTTTTTCTTCTCTTCATCTTCATTTTTTCACTTCCTTTTTACTTTCTCCTCTTAACTATTTTTTAATTCATTTTCTCCTCTTTCTTCTTTCTTTACTTACTCCACATCCTTCTTTGTGCACTTACGAGCCAAGTACCATTGAGAAAGTTAGGCATCTATCTCTTCGACCTCCAGCTGTGGATTAAAGAGTAGGACTTCTCTAATGAGATTTTATAGTTGATACACGAAAAATCTCATGCAATATGCAATCACAAGAATGTTTTTATTTCACAGCCAAAAAAAACAAACAAACAAAAGAAATGTTGATGCTTGTGTACTGCCTAACGATTTTGTCGCCTATTCAGCATACGTGGACCAGTAAGTCACAGGTGTTTTCTTGTTAGTTAAACCTACCCTGGGTGCGAGGATGGACCTTGTCCATGTCAGTGCGAGGGGACCTGCTGATTGCCGTGAAAAGTAGGTCGTTTCGGATTGTTGCGGTTGATGCGCCCAGCGACCTGGAGGATGAAGTTCGCAGTTGAAGATTTGGCAGTGGCTATTCACTGGGATTTGATGGTCTACCCTATGAATTGTACTTGAGGATGTTGCACATCTTTGCACCAGGTTTGACGGTGATGTTCATTAACTAGTTCCGGCAGGGTTCCGTCCCCGGCCGGGATCAAGGGATGTGATCACGCTGTTGAAAAAGGTCAAGGGTGTTGGGAGTGACTTAGATGATTACAGGCCGATATCTCTGCTAAACATAGTAAAAGAATTTGGCTAAGATCCTGACGGAGTGTTTGCACTCAGTTGCTGAGAATCTGTTGGGACTCAAACAGAATGTGCTGTGAAGTGCGAACTATTCGAGCTACTTGCATCTGATCTGCACGATCATAAAGGGTATAAAAGACGACGATCAAGCTGCGGTAATTTGCAGTTCAACGTATTTCATAGGGTTGTCATCGGTATCTGGCAACTGTCCTGCAGATCGTTGGATTCAAAGCCGAGATCTGTAGGTGTCTCAGCCTGCTGTATCGCCCCCCACCACTGCTGTGGTACAAATAAACGGAAAGCGGTCGAGCACCTTTATGCTGTCTCGGTCGGTTCATCAGGGTTTCCCGTTGTCGCCCCTACTTTACGCTTTGGCGTTGGAACCGCTCCTTTGCTGGCTAAGGGAGAGAGCGTGCAGCCTGGCTCTACGTGGTATTGCTGTCTTGATGGGACTGGAGCCAGAGTTCCTGCGTACGCCGATGATATATCCATGTTCGTATCGTCTCTGGATGACATTGAGGTGGTACAGCAGGCGCTTAATCGGCACGATAAAAGTGAAGGGGGCCAAAATTAACCGCGACATATTTTCTGGCTTGCGGTAATGTACCTGAAAGGGCGTTGCTCTTCTGGGGCCCTTCAGTTGGATTGACGGACCAGTTCGCATTTTTGTAGTATGGTTCGGACCTGATCTCCAACTGGAGAAAAATTGGTCGAAGGTACAGGTAAAGGTTGGAGCGTTGGTCGAGACTTGGCTTCGACGGTGGTTGTCCGTGAAGTGAGTGGCTGAGGCGTGTGTTACACACGTCTTTTCTATCATCCGTTAGCGATTGTCGGTACTCCTTCTCTGTAATGACCATCGGATGCTGATCGGGCGTTTGTTGGCCACCTTCTTGTGAGGTAGACGCAAGCATCATATCAACAGAGATCTCTGTTGCAAACGTCCTTTTCAAATGGGACTGGGAATGCCATACGTTGTACGTCATAGACGCGCCATGAGTTTCGCTTTCCTATGCTGCTTGTTGACAGAGGATTCGATTTTGTTAGGGAGTGTTAGAGACGCCTATAGTAGCGTTGCTTTCGCTTCTCCCGTTTCGAAGTTTTAGCACCGTTGTTAATCTCGAAATCAACGGGATTTTCTAATTGAGTGTCGAGAAGCCTTCGGGTCACTCATCGGTCCACTGACCTTTCTCTGCCTCGTAAGCACTTGTATTATTTATTAGTGGAGGGGGTATCGACGATTGACCCTCTACGTGATCATCTCGGCTTGTCTGCGACAAAGTTGTGCTCTTTTGGTCTAGGATGGTGTTTCTCACATTGCTGACAGTGGCTCGAATGGTGATATGTACGACGCGGAAGGAGGAAATATCTGATTAGATTCTTTGTGCATCAGCTCAAGATGAAGATCAGATTTGATTGAAAGCGTTTGATATCATGTAACGTAAGCAAAATCGTGGGTATCTGTAGTAAGTCTGATTTGCATGAATGGCGCCAGTCTTGATTTTCTTTTTTTAAGTCTATTACGGCACCACGGGGCAGATTTCTGCAAACCCTCCCCTGGTTAAGTTAGTTTTCTTTTGTATACATAGTTAATCTTAGCGAATGTTGTTCCTAGCCCGTTCCCGGCTTTCTCTTTTTTTATAATCCAAGTTGAAATTCCTAACCTTTCCAGTTTGTTTTTGGCCCCACTATTTTATCTTGATTGGGTTAGTCTTTGATTTTCCCGTTCCATTATTTTATCCCTCCCCTCTCCCTGTGTGCGACATGATTTGGCCGTTTGGTGGAATACAGCAGCCACTCTGATTTTGTAGGATGGACGAATGCTACT
This sequence comes from Ascarosepion bandense, assembly GCA_037127315.1. Taxonomy (NCBI): domain Eukaryota; kingdom Metazoa; phylum Mollusca; class Cephalopoda; order Sepiida; family Sepiidae; genus Ascarosepion; species Ascarosepion bandense. The sequence goes on along the minus strand of JBBBDQ010001516.1, from coordinate 760,023 downwards.
AGCATTTGTTTATTTTAGTATGAATATTTTGTTATATTTTACTTTCTTGTGTTATTCATCCCTTCCCCCTTCTCCTTTTCCTATCAGCATATTTCATATATATTTTATAAAATTAGTTTATGTAAACAATTTTTTTTTCATGGGTTTGTTACCCCTTTTTTAGGTTTCTTGTGAATATGTGGTTTAAGATATATGTAAGACTGTAAGATGATGGACGAAATCTTGTGGTTAACGGAACAATTTTTAAGACTGATTGAGTCGTGAATGTGATTAGCTAGGTATATGATAGTTAATGAAAGCATTCATCTACCCACCTCCATTTTCGGCCTTGTGCCACATTTTTTGTGTTTTTATACAAAAATATATATTCAGTCTCTGATTTTGATAAGTTTTGTTCTTCAACACTTTTTCCTCTGCTTTTTTTAAAAAAATTAGCTGCTTATGGACACTTACAGAGACCAGTTTGAAAGAAAAAAAACAAAATAAAACAACCAGGTAGATAGAAACAGACATTTTGTTAGAGAGAAAAAATGACTTAATTGTAACATTTTCATATTTGAAGGAAGACGTTAATTAGAAATAATGTTCTCAAATTGATACGCAGGTACATAGGCAGTCAGTGATTTATGGTCGTGTGAAAAAATTAGTCAGTGATTTTAGAAAAAAAAATCGCAACCTTTAAAGGAATTGGTAAGAAGAGAGCAATAAAATGTCAATCCCCCCCAAAATCTGTCATCATTCACAAGTATCAGCTAAAATTCGAATAATAAAAAAGTTCTTTTTACTCCTTCTTTTAAAAGCAAAATCAAAACGGTTAAAGTATTTGGTAAAAATAAATAAACAAATAATATCACGTTATTTTTTCATATCTCTCTTTTAGGTACCGCCACAAAGTCGTTGAAAACAGCATAGTATGAAAAAAATGAAAACGAAATTTTCCATCAAAATGTTATTATTAAGAGCAAAGATCAAAGTATATTTAATTATTTTTAAAAAAATTTTACGTTCGAAATTTTTGTAAAAAATCTTGTTTTGATTTTCATTAGAGAGTAACCAAATCGTTACAAAAGTTTACAATTGAAAATGTAATATGGCGTAACTCAATTCTTTTTTCCGGTGAATAACACATTAATTTGAAAATTCTTGCAAAAATCAAATACATTTCAGATATTTATGAAACGTTTAGGATTTATTTACAAATGAATGTACTTATTTTTTAAATTAGTATTTTTTAAAAATCTTACTAGAATTATATTTTTCTACATCTGCTACCCTCCTTCATTTAAATTCATGAAATTTCAATAAATTAAATATGATAGGCAAACTTGGTTTTTATTAGTTAAATGCAGGACGTATTGGTAAATGTAAATAATTTTTATTTTTTTCAAACATTTGGCCCTTTTAATGAAAGTCTGCTCCCAATAGTAAAATAAAAAATTAAATAAAACTATGACATTATTTAATTAGATAAGCTTTTAATTGGTTTAATAAATAATATAATTTAAGGACATTATAGTCTGAAGAAAATTTCCTTCGTTGAATAATGACATTTTGAAATAATTGTTTTTATTTTTTAAATTATGACAATTTATAAATTTAAAAAAATATTTTTAATATATTTCAAAGAATTGTAGACGTTAGGTCAAGATATTAAGTGAAGACTATATTTACTAATAAAAAATTGAAAAGTTGGATATAAATTTCGACTCATCGTATTTTTTAAATAATTGTTAATGCTTTTTTTGTATTTGCAGGTTTTTTTTCTATGGTAATTTTTGACTAAAAGGCCATGTGTTTCACGAGTTCTTCCCCTTACAGGAAAAAAATTGAACAAATGTTACTTGCGATCACCATTGACAATTAGCTTTTTTCATATCTGTCTGTTGTCACATGTCAAATCATAAAGAAAGGTCAACATTCTGTGATTAAGGAATAGTTTTAGTCTATATTTAATGCTATAAGTAATACTTGTGTAAATAAGATTAATTTAACATTAAACATTAACAGGAATAGCGCGTCAGAGATGCACATTTTAATTTTGCAAGATTTTTAAACCGTGAATTAACTTTTGTTTATAATTCTATTGCTCACCTAGGCCGAGAATTTGTTTTAAAATTTGAAAAACCTCACAATTTTAGATTCCAATGAATGTAATTTATGTTTGAAATACACCAGAGTATTTTGTTTACTGGAAATAGTAAATGTAATCATTTAGCTTTCAATTAAAACTAAAATAAAAGTCTCTAAAAAAATTTTATTTTATAAAGTTTAATTTAAAGGTTATAGAAAATGTGTAGAGGTACGTATTCTTAATAGTAACTTTGTCCAAGTGCAAACGGGTAATCGCAGTCAGCCTAGTGAATGAATTACTTATCTGTGAATTATCCAGTTACCAATTATACCTTGTGTCCAATCATTCTAACAAGCTTACATTTTTTAGCTAGTCGTAGGGTAAATTGATTCTGTTCTCTAAAAAGTAAATGTCTATGAATACTGATGTAAAATAATTTCCATTACCTTTTGTTGAAATTTAGAGAAACATCAGCCTTTGAGATTTCACTCGCCCGATTGAAATTTAATTAGACGATTAAAGTTTATTGCTGTACACGCACCCAGTCGATTAAAATCTCGCAATAAAACGTGTCCCTGCAAATATAGAAAAAGGAATTCTGATTCCTTTTAAAACCCAAAAGTATGCCATTGAAGATTCACATGTTAGTTAGAATTACCTACAATTACATTATTGAACTCATTGGTCTTATGCATAATGGCTGATTTACGTCAAAATGTGTAGTTCAACAAAAGACAGTGACATCCCGCAATCATCAAAGCAAGATCCGAGAAATTAAATTTGGATTGACAAATTCCTGTCTCGCTTTTGTCGTCCCGGTCAGTGTAAACATTCGTTTAATTAACGCTTCCAAATTGGAACCAAAATATCCTTGTCGCCAAGATTAATGACATTCACAGATTTTTAGAAACTCATTTAGAAAAATGTTATGCTTGACTCAACATCTATATTTCTTCCCCGCGTACGAAAAGTAAAAACGAACATTTGAACGCACCGAAAAACAAATTATACAAGTATGTAATTTCTTCAAAAAAAATCGTTAAGAAAATCAGATTTGTTATTTTTTCATTATCTATGAGATTGAGGTTGTAGTCAAACAGAAGTAAGAAACTACGAATTTAGGTACCTCCACTCAAATGCTAAAAAACAGCATATCATGATGTTAAAAAAGCTCAGACTTAATAAAAGCAAAGTTTTATTCTCAGAATAATTGTTATTATTAAGAGAAAAGTTCAAATTTTGTTGTTATTAATTTTTTTAAATCCTTTCTAATACATTCAAAATTTTAATTAAAATTTCAGTTTTTGGCTTTCCGTCAGCGATTCAAGTAATGTTTACGTAAGAAAATGGAGTCGGTCGAGTAAAATGTTTTTGGGGCGAGCAAATTTTCCCTTGCTCTTGACCGCCGGTCGAGGGGATTTCTTTTTCAAATCTGAAAGGCTGGAAACAAGTAAAATCGAAGCAATATAGCATTTATGTTAATTTAGGTTTGTGTCAAACCAAATGCCATATTATGTTTTGTTTCAGGATCATGGAGAAATCATCTTATTTAAATTATTTCCTTATTTCAAAGTAGCTTTTTGAGCGTATGGCCGAACTTTGCTGAAAACATAAATTAATGTTTTATTTGATTTCTGTACCGCTGTGGTGTCCATAGCAATTTTATTGACTTCGTTGCATTATTTTATTTTCGCATTTATTTTTTGTGCTTAAAAAATTTTGTAAAGAAAAAAATCTGAGGAGACAAATCGCACTGTTCTGCTAGTATTGACGTTAGTATTAACCCTTTGATTTTTTCGAAATTAACCTCTGTTGTGTTCAAACAGCTTGAAAGTGGAAAAGAGGACAAGAATAGATTAGAACTCCACTACTATGAAGGGAAAGTTATTCCGTTTAATTTAGTGAATTAATATAATTATAATGAAACTCATTCCTAATTTGGGTATATTTGGGTGTTGTAGTGAGAAAATGAAGAAGCTACTTGGATTTGCTACCAACCCAGAAAAATCTTGGCTCCTAATTTCCTCTTACACATTTTCAGAGTTCCACACTCACCTCTATCCCCAGTACATAAAAGGTATTCCCAAGCGGTCACCCGCGTTTGTACTAATCGGACTTGACATTGCTTAAATCTGGTGATCGTATGAAACCTATGTTTCAACGGGATATGGTCGTACGCCGTTGATATTATGGAACAGACTTCATCTTGATTATAGGAAAGATTCCATAAAAGAAAATTATTCGAGGAAGTCTTCGCGTTATTACCTTCACTCTTGTACAAATTAAGTGGAACAACTGCTTTAGTTTGCTTTCAATTTTCGATCCACTGGAGTGACAAGTTATTATTTTTTTCAGATGAAGTCATTTGCAGTGGTGTGTAGTAATTTGAATGTATTTTCGGGATGTATGATGAAGTTTGATTGGCTTTGAAAATATTGCGTCATCCATGATTGCATCAGATTTTTATCACGGTCAGTCACTATTGTCTGCGGACATTTTCTACGATGGACGTTACATCGAGAAAGTGTCCGAAAATTGTAACGCTACACGATCACTCTGCAAAGCCTTAGTAATCGCTAATATTTTTAGTATCAGCCTTTCAACTGTCAAAGCGAAGAAACAAACTGGGTCCCTCAGTTCAAAACGGAATGGAAATGCAATCAGAAGATAAAAACAACGACGTGGCGACGTATATGTGGTTAGCGAAAGTGTGAAAGATCCTAGTGTTGTATCGTGGAATGAAGAGATACCAAATGAAATGTAGAGTGGTAAAACTAAGAGGTATATATAATATTTTCTGTCTCTCGCAGTAGTAGGTGTTACTGCACGAAGTCCGTGATAATGAGAACTACTCGTGCTAAACGCACATTGACTTTTATACATCCGGGCAACCGGATGTCACATGATACGAGCCACGAAACAACATCTAGGAAGACATTATGCGTTATGTTT